>BMAV01013693.1:0-56809 GCA_019973955.1 Trichonephila inaurata madagascariensis | reverse complement strand
TTTTTTATGCGATCTCTATTCTACCGCACAAAAACAGGTTCAACTGTATCTCAAAATGTTATCACAAGACAAATTCTTTAAGTACGCTGGTATATGAGAAACACAGATCTCAGAGCAACGTGCAAAATTCCTACTATTAGAAACACTATCTGTAAATTGACTATTAAATTTTTCAAAAATATAGATGAACGTGAAATTTAATTTAATAAAAGAAATCTCCCCTTATGTTTCGTATTCCTTTATCAGAAGACCAAGAGATATTTTGGTAAATCCTGATTTAAATTAATTTTTATTTAACTTCTCTCTAATTTTTCCCTCTATCTTAAATATTTCCTCTCCATAATCTGCTGTCTAACTCTGTTGAACTACAGACTCATTTTGATTGGTAGCTCAACATCTCAGATCTATTTATACCCCATTAGCCGAACTCTTGTCTCGCCCAATCAGAACACTCCCTTTCTCTTTCAGATCTCCAAAGTCTTTTTTATGTTAGTTTTTTCACTCCCAGAACTTCGGTCACTCTGCATCCGGATTGGCTAGGATAGCTCCACCTACTTTGAGATTTTCAACTGTCATGATTTTTTGGAGCTATTAAAAGAGCTTTTTCTCTTTAATTTTAATTTACTTTTCGCGCAATATGATATAATTTTATTATATTTTAAATGATTTATTTTCTAATTCTAATATTTTAATTACACTGGGAAAATGGTATAAATCATTACAGGCATTTATAAATACATGATAGGGGATTAGAGCCCGACAGGGCTATGGGCTCCTTATAGATTTCCTCAAAGATTAACGATCAAACTATTCGTTAAATGTTTAGTTTAAGAACCACTTTCCGTAGAGATGACATGATTCTACGCTAATGTAAATGTTACTTAAACCCTGACATTGGGTGTATTAGGTTAGTCTTAAAATTGGGAAAAGTTAATAGTAGAAAGTTATTTGTGACTAGGAATTCGTTCGTGCTGAAGTTGATATTCATCTTAGCATCCACTCAGATCTGTGGAAGGAATCTAGAAGTTGATTTATAACTAGCTGTTGCAGTTTGAAAAAGAGTCGTCAAGGGATCTACAAGCGCCTCTAGAGATAACTCATTTTGAATAATCTTATAAGTTGGTGTAAAAGTTTAAAGTAATATTGCTCTCAAAGTTAATAAATAAGTGGTAAATTGCTCATAAAGTGTCAGATCTAAAATAAAAGGAATTGATTTTAAACCCTGTCTGCTTCTTCCGCAAACCCTCTGATACCAACAATCTCTGGGTTGCGACAAACTTTATTTCATTATTAATTAGGTCCGAAATTATGCAATGGGACATTTTAATGTATGTATGATTTTTGTATATACTGAAATAAGTACGAAAATTCTGCAAATATTTCCTCAGACAGTCAAAAAGTAATAAAATAGGCAAGCGAATAATGTTAAAATAAGAAAGTTATTTGTTTAGAAAATTAAAAATATGAAATTTTAGCCTTGAATAAATAGAAAATTTAATTTTATTATATACATATATTTTTACTCAGGAGAAATTATGCAGAAAAACCACTTTTCCTAAGTATTCAGTATTGTTTACTTGCTACAAACCAGGAAAACAAATTTTGAATTCTTCAAAAAAGGAATAAAAATGCTTTTAAGTTTTAAAATAAGTACCTACGAGCTTAGACTCAGGTAACGTATTTCAGACTGAACAAGTCTCAGAGGAGAACATGAAGATAGACTTTAAATACCCTTTTCAGCAAATGAACTTTGTTTCTGATATCCCTTGCTTCAAAAAGGTATTAAGTTTCAAAACTTAACAAAATGTTTTTAAGAAAATATACGCTGTTTACTTTCAACATTACCTTAGAATTTAAGTAGTTTCAGTTGCGTAAATATTACCTTTTTTATACATTTAATGGGTTGCTATTCAACTTTGTAAAAATAAGTCTTTATGCAGTATTCACAAAAAAGATTATAGCTTTTAATTTTTTAAAAAAATATTTTATTCGGACATTCCTTGTTTGATCTTTTAGCTCAAAACTAAATTATTGCAATATATTTTAGGCTCTAAAACTGATATATAATAATGTTTTAACTAATTTTTTTTTCATATGAAGAGAGGATAGAGATAGAGATTGAAACTCTATTTAGGGCTATTACGACACCTTGATAAAGTATCAAATATTGGTGTAGAATCACTGGTATAAGCTGTTTTTTGATGTATCTATTTGTAGCAACCAAACTTTGAATCAACGTTAAAAAACGATTTAATGCAGAATATAGAAATACTAAAATAAAAACACATGAGAAGTCGATATATATTTATATTATCATGAAGAGAGTTCTTTGCATTCTAGTTTCTAAATATTTTTTTTTAAGTGTAAGATTGCACAAGGACTCTTTATATATTCACAAGTCTACTTATACTTAAATACATAATAAGAAAAAAAGGAAGCTTACATAAAGTCCACATGATTTTTTTAAAGTTTTTTAACTTTTTTTTCTCTAATGTTTTCTAAAACTTTTAGCTTTATTTAAAAAATTACAAAAATGGCTTCTACCGAATCGAGGTACTGCTTGCATTCAAATTTAAAAAAAAAATAATTACAAAATTTTCAAACACATTTTAAATGAAGTTAAAATTGTTTCTTATGTGACAAGATTGAAATGATAAGATGATTACAGATTTATGTATTTATTAAAATAATAATACTAAATGTGGGATGATTATTCAGAAAAAATGAATAAATTCAGAATTCTGAATTCTTAAGTTTTTCAATCTCTTAGATTCTCTAACGTGGTCTTAAGCTACATTCTGGTGTGTTCTAGATTTTCTTTGTTTTCTTTTTTCTTTTCTTTTATCCTAGATCGTTGCAGGAAACAGTTGCTGTGACTGATAGTTTATCAACTTCGAATCCCAAAGCAATACGAGGGCTCTTCAGACTCTATAGTTGTAACGTCAGCCACCAGTTACCGACCAAGACCAGAAAAAAAAATGTTAGAGTGTAAGGATTTTTGAATGCAAAACAAATTTAAATTATTTACCTGCCTCAAAAAGAACGTTTGACATGTGAGATAGCTACCACGTATTTTATTTTTACACTGGTGTTCACAATTAAGAAATTTGTATATTTTCTTGAATTTCTTAAAAAGAATTGAACTAAGGATAAAAATGCTGCTTCTAAACAAAGACGCAAGTCTTCTACGTCAAATATGCTTGCGAATACATGTACGGGGGGGAGGAGCTAGATGAGGAACATGATTAGAAAGCGCTCGAGCCCAAATCCGTATTTCAATCACTAGCACATCTAGCCGAATTTCTTGTTTTTGAAGCAATCACTGTAAAATTAAAAATCCAAACAGTAAAAATGTGTAACCACCAACGCTTAGGTGATGGAATAAGGTTGCAAATCCTTGGTAGGCTAAAAGCAGGCACGTCTCAAATCTAGTGAGTGAATATTAACGTCGCACTGTTCAGCTACACAAGGGCTTTTGGCGACGGATCACGTAATTTTGAACCATGGTCAAGTGACGTGGACGACACCTGAACCCCCTCTCCTAACTACCACACCACACCAACGGGAGGACGTTTCAGCTCTCGACAGATTTAACGTGGATTGCTGCCCTACACGATAGGTCTTTAGTCGTACTGGGCTCGAACTCATGACATGCCTGCCATGATCCTATACCTTAACCACTGATCTACCGCAGCCCGTCTCAAATCTAGATTTAGAGTAAATTCGTTTCCCCGCCCAGCTTATGGAAACGGTCTCAGGATACCGTGTCCATCGACAAAAAGCCTAGAAAGACACTAGGGCCAGAGAAGACCAACATTTATCCATTGTAGTGAGTTATAACAGGATGTGCTACAGCTTCTAAGCTCTATCGTGAAATGCGTGTGGCCACGGGAACCCCAGTTTCAAGAGTTACTCTTTCCAGAAGACTTTATGTGATAGGACTGTTGTCAAGAAAGCCTAAAACCTGTGTCCCGCTCAATTCCTTTTCCGTTTAAAATGTTGCGTCGTTCACAGAGTTAGGATCATGTATGATCCTCCATTCAGCGTTACCAGTGCTTATCACCATACTTTTGAATGGAGAGCACCAAGGACCCACCTCCTTCCCTCTAATGTCCATGAAATCGACCATTATTGAGCGGAGGCTTGATGGTCTGGGAAGTCATCATGTTAGATAGCCACACACACCTCTAAGTCTTCGAAAGAGGCACTATGACTATTGTGACGTACAAGGGAGAGTTCTTGGAGTCCTATGTTAGCCTTTTCAGAGGTGTGGTCGACCCTGATTTCATTTTAATAGATGGCAACGCGAGGCACATGGAGCTCATCTGGTCGATGAATTTCTAGAAAGTGAAGATATTCGTAAGAAGTATTGTCCATCCATATGTCCAGACCTCAACCTTGTAGATCATGTGGGGGACGCTCTGAGGAGTACAATTGCAATTGGCAACACCCTTTCGAGAACCATCCAATACTTGAAAACCGAGTTGTTGATCGAATGGGGTTAATTACTACTGTGTAACGGGCTGTAGCGTATTGGGTACGAATTCTCACAGTCAGGCTAGAGATATACATATGTACAATTTATTTACAAGCACATCTCAAAAAACCAGCTTACATCCAGACCACGTTTTTACCTTCTGCTTCCAGCCCGGAACCCTCAAAAACCGGTCTCTCACATGTCCCTCTCTAGAGGAGTCTATTCGGAACGTTAGGGGAAAGGCATTTTGGGCAGCCCTTCTCCCCTACAATCTCAGGCAATACGCCATCCTCTCTCCGACTACGAAATCATGTGTTGTCATAATAATAATCGTTAGGGCCTATTCGCGTTCTTCCTAGCAATAGTCCTCTGAGGAGAATAATGATTCTTTAAACACTATTCCATTGAAAACTATCCTCCTCCGAAGAAGATGTTATTATGCAAATCAAAGTTTGCATATAAAGATTAACTTTAAAGCTTGAAAGGAGAGAGGTTAGACTGCTAAAGGATGGCGTTGATTGATTAATGTGAAGTTAGGCGAGAGCACTTCGTAACTTATTTGGTTAATATTAAGATTGACGATTTGGTCAGTTAGCAGTAAAATTAGATTAGGTCGATTTGAATTAGATGGTGCATTGCCTGGACGTAAGTGATCCGATTTATTGTTTATCCTTCGTATATCTCGTCTACCTCACTATTGCTTCCATATTTAACAATCGGGGGGTGCATTTCTTAAATTAGATTGTTGAATTTATGTCGTTATTGAGAATTGTTAATAAAAAGAGTTTGTATTGACTATGGCTCGTCTTCCTTCCGACCCTCTCACACTAAGGGATCACACGGGCTATCCCTTACAACTGGAATTCATAAATTTTCTTAGTTCTCGTACATGGTGTGAGGCATGTTTATCTGAAAGAGGGTACCATTGCTTCTACTAACCAATTTTTTTGTGATGTTCCACAACTGCTGTTCCATACCTTATGACTTCGATAAGCGTTACGCATGATCATACATGTATATTTTAACTGGTGAATGATTACTTTTTTTGTATTATGTCAGCCCTTTGTAGAAACAAAATTTCATTAAAATCTATCCAGCACTTCTAGAGACAATTTACCGAATCGGAAAATTCTCTTAATTTTGATCACTAATGTAGTTATGGGAACGTCATACCGTATTGCTTATGTTAATTAAAATTTACTTTAATAACCTCATGGAAATAAATTTCAAAACTTATTTCGGAAAAATTTGTTTTATATGTTTCATTTCTTACTCTCGCAGAGGCAGAAATAAAATTATCTTTGAAAATTTGCCTTTTTTTTTACGTTCGAATAAAGCATTCGAAGACTTTTTGGTCATATTTCCTTTTGACATATTATTTTGTATTTTGCCGTAAATATTTTATCTAGAACGCGGAAACAGAAAGGGAAGCGAGAAAAGTGCCGACAAAAGAGTATCTCCCAACCAATTCAATATTTCTTCGGCTTTCATCACTTTAGCAGATGGTTTGAAGCGCTCGACGACGATATGTGCGTCAAAAGAAGGAATGTGAAGAGAGCAGTGTGCAGAAGGGATTAAATGGAGAAAAGTAGTAGTAAGAGTTCAGTCATGGGGAGAAAGACGGTAAAAAAAATAAATAAGACGACACAACTGACCATTCGTGTCTCTACATTCAAGAATTTTCCTGTTTGTACCTTTTTTTATATATTTCTATACTCACAGATGAATGCTAAGGGATCAAGAGATGGTAAAAAGAGGAAGTTAAAATAATCCTGAGATTTATGCTACTTATATTTAAAATCCCAAAGGACCAAAAGTGGTTTAGTAAAGCCTTTTTTTTATATTTGGATAAGAGTTGATATATTATTGGTACTCATATTGGCCTATTACTGCTGATATAAAGGTTCATTTGAAAAACACTTTAGAGAAAAAAAGGGTATAGATTTAAAGCTAGGAATAAGAAAAGGGTAATTGTAAAGAATATAGCCTTCTGCAAAAGAAAAGTCTGAATTTGAATTTCAGTTTTCAGTTTGAAGAAATGCAATACTTTGATGTAGAGTTAATGAAGTATTATCCTTTATAATACAGGGTGGCCGGGCTTAATGTATTCCAAAAAAAGGCTTATTATTATGGAACTACCCCTCAGAATGCAATACACTGTTTATTCCTGGATTGGAAAACTCTCCGAGATTTTCTGGTTCTTGTCTGATCGGACCCAAGTGCGCACATTGTTCGGCAATTGCAGAAGATAAACTTTTTACACTGACTTCATTAGTAAAGATGTGGATGCCAGAGTAAAAGGTGCAGTGCGTTCTTTGGCTAGCGGAATTTAAATGTCATGCGTGTGCAGCGAAGTACTCGAACAGAATGGAATGTCGACCCTCCAACATTATAATTTATCCACCAATGGGAAAGAACTTTAAAGGAGACGGGAACTTAGGTATCTTAAACTGGCAAGTATTCTTAAGTTTTCGTGGTAGATAACACTGCTGATGTGGTGATTTATTTTGGAGAAGGACTGATAAGTCTGCTAGGTAAGCCAGTAACGACATTCCATTCTCTTCGAACACTTCGCTGTACACGCTGGACTGGTTTAAATTCCGTTAACTAAAGTACGCACAATACCTTTTGCTATGGAGACCACATCTTTACTTATGAAGTCAATGTAACAAGTATATCGTTTGAGATTGCCGAATAGTTCGCTCATGAGTGGACAAACGGGCTAAACCCAAAAAATCTCGGAGAATTTTCCAATCCATGGATGAACAATTTATTATATTCTGATGTATAGCTCCGTAATAATAAGCCATTACTTTTGGATACTTTAAGCCCGGAAAACCTGTATAAAAAATGAAGCTCCAAAAAGGAATTATTCGAATGGGACGAAGTAGCGTGTGATGATACTATAAGATAAGATATGCGACTGATTAATGTTTGATAGCCAGTAAATTAAAAGCCAGGTCTCCAGCTTATTGCAACGAAGCATTGGACTATTACATGAAGCAGAGGACATCTCCATGCTAAAAAATAACACTTTCATTCATTATGGGTTTTATACTTAACATTATTCATTCGATCCAGATAAGCAATACTAATGCCTTACAGACGAATTCACTGAGTGTCTGAGCAGATACTCCATTTTAAAGAGGAGGTAGATTTCTTTCGACTACAAGAAGCAAAATAGTCAAATCAAAGGATACTTCAACATTTAAATCTAAACTGAAGGGATAGATCATGCCATTAAACCGAAAACGATGGTAGAAAGCTAGGTCAGAGAGATAATCTGATTGACTATCACAGTTATTGAAAATATTTTATCAACGATTCGATGTGTAACCGAAATGCCACTGACTCAAGGATCGTTAATAGGCGACTTAGTAAACAGGGTCTGAGTCACAAAAGCCACTGTGCCGATTGCTCCTCTTCGTTGCATATGACAACGGTTTAATGTGATTCCGGCATCATTCTACCAGCTATCGCCCGGACTGGATTAAAATAGCTTTTAATACTGAATATCATACAAAATTGAGCACCAATGACACGTTAAGTTGTGTCTAGAGACATACATGATAGTAGCAAGATACTATCCAGATTATCGTCCGACACACTGCCCAACAACTAAGATATATGTAAATGGATGACATTTCATTTTTTACAACCAAAACCAATTGATTTTCATCAGTGACATCCTATAGCACAGTCGTACATTGTCCAGAATTCTACTCTCTGAGGTAACATCCTTCGTTTCATACCCCTGGGATCACATTTCAGTAGACTAATATCCGGCCACTCAGGGAGCTCATTTCAATTGTTTGTCTGCATGTTTCTTTTACACTTATCAAGTACACATAGTTGTCCAATATAATTTTTATAGGTCTGGTTTGGATTTTGATGAACTGATGTTTTCGACGTTACAAGATCGCTTCGATCTAACTCACCATTCCGAGTGTGTATATAAAGGAGTCTAGCAGAAGCATGTACATCAAATCTAAGAGTCGACTTCTGGGTGTGTAACAGCTTAAATTGGTGCCAGAGGTGGGTCAATGCATTACAGAATTTTTGCATTTGCTCTTATAGTTGGATTTATTGAATAAAACGTACAACCCTTACACTACTGATAATTTATTGTTTTCAGTCCGAACATGAGTACATCACATGTACTGATTTTCGATCAATCTAGCTTCATTTTTAAAGTTATACATTGCATAAAAATTTTAATGCTTATAAAACCAAAATAAGTTATTTTTCATGTAATTTTTTTTTATTCAACCCTCCAAAATTACGCATTATACTTTTTTACCTCTTTAAAAATGTCAATAACATCGAAGCTTTGCTGAATTGTTTTGTGTCCGTGAATATTCACACCAAATTTTAGATTGGAATCAAGAATTCAACATACCTGTTGAAGAAACCTTTTTGGGGAAAAAATAACCATTATATTTATTAACTAAAACTGTGTGTTAAGTCACGTCTTGTGGAAAGGCTCGGGAATTATCAGATATTTTCACAAAAAAATACATGATCCATCTTTAACAGGTATATCGTATCATGACGGACATTCGAAGCGCCATGGTAGGGTTGAAGAAACGTGCACGCGTATGAAAAAGTTCCATTTTCTCCCAGAGTTGCTGCAGGTATTAGCGACCGCTACGCACCAGAACGTGTGGTTTACGGTGCACTAGAACATTTTTCGATTCCGGTGCGAAACCACCTCTATGCTGCATATAACGGGAGGTGGATTGGACGCAGTGGACCTGTTCTTTTGAATCTACCCTTACCGGACCTCAGTCCCGCCTTGGATTGTTTCTTCTTTGGCCACCTGAAATCGCTTGCGTAGATGACGACGATGGCTACAATTGAGGATCTCATGCATCTTCGTTGCCTCAGCTGATGTCGTCAGTATACACAATCTGCTTAAACAATTCCGACAATTATTCGTTCGTCTGCGTCCCCTGTACTATGACCTATGCTGCCGCAACTTCGAATAATTCCTGTAACAATCGCTTGTCGTTGTATTGCTGACGTCGAGCTGAGATAAATTGTTCGTATTCTAAGCATGCTTTACATCTAATAAATGTTTTCTTACCTCTTATTAGCCCTTTTCATTCCACTTGACATCACACCCTTCATAATCGTTTTTGCGAATTACTACGACTAACCATGGCTTGCTACCCCATGTTCTATGTTGATTTGTGAAGCCAATACTACCTACTGTCACCCCTCTGAGTTTGTGGTTGAATTCAGCTACACACAGTATATAGGAAAAAACAAAGTCATTGACCACGTGAAAAAATTCAATCATTCACTAAGATATCACGACGTCTTTTTTGTTGTTGAGTAGTGAGTGGCTAAGAACTGATTTTGCGGAAATCGATTTCAAAGGTATTTTAGATATGGGAAGCGTAAAAGATACAAAATATTTTCGTTTTAGAAATTCATATCTTGTTAGACGAGAGCTATAACAAATAATTATGAAGGAATTCGAAAATTATTGCTAAATTTATTAGTCTTTCTCTTAAATTGTTTTTAACAATAATACATATTTTGAATTTTAATTGTAGTTAAATAACATAATTACGGAAAAGTATTTAATGGAAGGTAATGTTTTTCTATATTTATTCTGATACGTTTGCAGAAAAATTATTATAGTTTGTTTTTAAATAATAACTCTTGGGGAAATAGTATGGACATGAAATATAGCTCATTAACATTTATTTATCTCGTATTATTTCTTGTTTGTGAACTAAACCTAGCCTCCATAGTTTCATTTCTTGACTCAAGGATAATCAGTTTGATTTTTTTAGCACATCTCTCCTTGTATAGCACCGAATATGGATAATTCTTTATGAAACTACTAAATGTTTGATGTCAATTTTTTAGAAAATTAATCCTTTTAAGTAGAACTGGAATGTTTCTATATCCTGACGCGATTACAAAGAAATAAAAATTATATATTTAACATAGCGGTGGGATACTTAGGCATCTTTAAAAGGGGGAGGAGGGGATTGAGCCATGAAAACCCTTTATATGCACACCACGGTGACGGTTCACGGGCCGTGGGTAGCCTGGTGGTTAGAGAATCGGACTCCAAACCTGAAGACCTGGGTTCGATTCCCGAAGCCACCAAATACTCTGCGATTACACACGGAGTACAGTGGGTCCGAAAGGCTTGTGAGCTGAATCACGATTGTAGGGGACTGTAGAATATTTCCCTCCCCTCCAGTCCCATGACAAAATTGTGGTGGTGGAGATAGGGGGTGTCGCCATCTATAGTCCCTTCGGGGAATTTGGCCGAGCTAATTCGTACTGTCACCTGTATGGTTCTCAAGGCTTAGGCTAACGACATACGTATTTCTAGCCCCTAGCAACTATGAATTTCGTGGACCTCGTTCTGAATACGTCAGACACAGGTGGCATTAGCCACAACTACGTTAAAAGCAAACTGTACGTAAATTACTCATATAAGTTGTCACGTTCTGTCGACCACGGGTGTGATAGGGCTCATGTAAGAAACAGTTATGATCTAAAGTTAACCACTAAAGTACAGTCTTAAGCACTTATGAGTGAGTAAATATTAACGCGCGCGCCGCACTGTTATGCTGAACGAGGGATTTTGGAGACAGACCTCATAATTTTGAACTACGGTCAAATGACGAGAATGACAACGGAGCTGGCACCTCATATCCTTACTACAAAACCACACCAACAGGAGGACGTTTCAGCTCTCGGCAGGTTTTATGTGCATCGCTCCCCTACATGCGGAGGGCTTTCAGTGATACTGGGCTCGAACTCACACACACACACATGACATGTCACTCACGATCCAATGCCTTGGCCCCTAGGCTACAACGGCCACAAACTCTTTTGAGAATTCTCTCTGATAACTAAACCCGAGGATCAATAAAACTTATTAATCTTATATTAGATATATAGAAGCACATCTTTTATTTATTCTCTTGAACACTGTTGCTGTGAACTTGCTAAAATCGTTACCCGTAAGGTGGATGACTTCAAACTTTCTATGAATTCTTTTCTTTGGAATTAATATTACGAATTGCGATCACCGCTCGCTCACACTATGCTTTCCGCTTAGAATCAACTTTCAACCATTACCTCGCTTACTCAACGACTAGCCCTTAAATAAAAGTCTGCATAAAATAGAGTCATCTGTACGGAAAGTGGGTTTCAATTATAAAATCATAGTTAAAAGGAGTATTTTCCCCTAGAGGATTAGTAGAACCCCGAATATAACTCGTTACAAAGTATCAATATTTTTTTTTGAAGTACTTCTTAGGAAAACGAACATTTTATCAGTTTCATTCTCTATTAAAGCTGTTCATAATAGAATAACTATTTTTTCCAATTTCAAATAATACCATTTCTATGGCAGTACTTCAAATATACCATTTGCAAGAATATTTACCATAACAAAAGACTCTTTCACTGTACGGTGAACGAAATTCCCCTGACTGCAATAACAATTCCAGTCTCTCTTTACAGCTGCCACCGCTGATTATTACTCTCCACTTATATATCTATTACGGGCCCACACAGCTTCTATCTTTTTGTCCCAACACTTCTTTTCAGTCGCAAACAGCTTCATTTCCATTACATTGCCCGAGAATAAAGCTCAATAAGTAGTTGATCCTGTTCGGGGCGTAGAACACACTCTGGTCTTTCTTTTTTACTTAGCTCGATATCTTTTTCTTTATTCCAACAATCCCTTTTAACTGATTCGTATATATATTTTTCGTTTAATTTTCTGTTTCATTTTTGAGCCTTGATCTGTTCTCATTGTAAAAGCTTTTTATTTTCCTTAACTGTTTTTTGTTACGCTTTTACTACATGTTTGATCAAAGTGATATTTGTGGAAAAGAATTTCAACATTTTTAGACACCTAAAAACCTATGGATTATTAACTGCAAGGAAATGATAGTTCGTAGGACATTTCTATCTTTTTATTTTGATTGGTGTAAAGAAATAGCCCATAAATTAAACTATTTATAAAATTATTGAATAGTATTGGAATCTGATTTTTGAGTGTTGTTAAAAACTAATAGCAAATTTTCTACAAAGAAAGAAAGAACACATATTAGAATAATCAACTTACGTTTATGATAAATAACGCTTTTAATTTGCGTGTAACACCTTAATCTTTACATATTTAGAAAAGTACACATAATATTAGTTTATATAATATTTACATAAGAATTTGCATAATATTTTACCTCAGAAATATACTATTTTTTATTGAATGAAAAATATGAGATTTATGACAGTTTGACTAGCATAAGCAACTAAAATTAAAAAAAATCCTTTTATCGTTTAAGTGAAATTTAGATTCTCGAACACATAAGTGCAGTTTTTTGTTATCCTTACAAATTGCCTTAAAAAGGCGAATACAATAAAACATTAATATACCACATTATACCTTACTATAAATTAAGCAAGCATATATTTATTCTTAAGGTATCCGACTAAGTCAGTAACCGTGATTTTGTAAAAGCGTATAAATGGATAATATTTACGATATTTAGAGTCACTTAGCTTAGAAAACGTATATAAAATTGTCTTAAGAATTTTATAACAATCAAAAATTAATTAAGTACAAGATTTTCCCAAAAAATGAACATGGAATGACCCATTTTCAAAACATTCTCCTTTTCTGAAAAATGCATCTATTATAATAATATTTTGTCTGTATGTAGCTCAGACCTCTGTACAGAGGCTGAACTAGAATTTTTGAAATATATAACTTAAAAGTGGGTTTATCCATGTTTTACGACAACAGAGGGGAGAAATTTTAAGAAAAAATCGCCGATAATTATTTCAATGGGTTGTAACTCTGAAAATAATGTATAATTTTCAAAAATCCTAGTTCAGACTCTCTGGAGAAGTTTTTACTATAAATAAGTATATATAAAATATTTTTATTATAAAAGCATTTTTTAAAGAAGGAGAACGTTTTGAAAAAAGGTTATTCTAAGTTAATTTTTTGCCAAATTATTGTACTTAAATTATTTTTTTCGTAACAATGTCCTTAAAACAATTTTATACATGTATTCTAATATGAGTGACACTAAATATCAGGAAAATTATCCATTTATGCGCTTTTTTAAAATCACGGTTCCGAACGTAGTCGGATACCTTAAATACTTATTCTTAAAGTATACGGGCATTTCCTATGAAATCGTTGACCAATTGAGAATCAGGTAGTCAAAAGCGTTTTTGTTGTCCAAGAACAGCTGCGCCCCTGAAAAGTCGAATATATTGCACTAATATCCCTCTCTCTCATAGCAATTAATTAAATATGGGATGAGGATATCATGGATGTGTCTCAGTCCAACATAAAATACCTGGCCAAAATATTAGGTTGGGGAAAAAACTCTAGTAATAAATTTTCACAATCTCCTCTTGATCCCGATTTCTTATTACTTTGGAAGTTTTGCAATGCGAGAAAAAAGTGGTAATCGTTTGGTGCCAGGTCCAGACTATGTGGTGGATGCATTAAAACTTTCCAACCAAGCGTCCAGGAGTTTCTGACGAGTCTCTACAGACGTGTGTGGCCTGGCATTGTCCTGATGAAACACAACACCTCTTCTGTTGGCCAATTCTGGCCGTTTCTGGTCAGTCACTAGCTTCAAATGGTCCAATTGTTGACAGTAGATATCTCAATTTAGTGTTTGGTCCTACGGAAGCAACTCATAACAAATTACTCCTTTACAGTTCCCCGAAATACACAGTAGAACTTTCTTGGATGTTAGTCCTTGTTTGGTCACAGCTTGAGCTGCTTCACCGCACTTTGACCACGATCGTTTTCGCACAATATTGTCGGATGTGACTCATTTCTCTTCCCCAGTCACCATCCGCGTAAGAAATGGGTCGATTTCATTCCGTTTGGCCAGGGATTTGCAGACAGAAATTCGATCTATCATGTTTTTTGTGTTAATTGGTGTGGTACCCAAATATCGAGCTTCTTTTTGAATCCAACTTTGCTCAAACGGCTTAAAACTGTTTTATGGTTGATCTTTAGCTCTTGGGCGATGCTACGACTACTAGCATGCCAGTCAACTTCGATTATTTCTGTGAGTTTATCTACATTTTCGAAGACGGTAAGGGGCAACATTAACATCAAAAATGCCTGAACGGGATCAAAAAACCCAAAATTGCACTTAATTAGCTGTTACAGTATCGGCACCCTAAACACCATTCACAATTTCAGGCGCCGGGCTTGCATTTTCTTCTTTATCAAAGAAGAACTGAAAAATATTCCGAATTTTCCCTTTGTTGACTTCTATTTTTAACACCCTGTAACTCAAAACTGAATGAACCAAACAAAAAACATCAAAATAATTTTTTTAGTGTGAAATGTCATCTTGACAACTAGCATAAATTTTAAATTGTTTGATCGATACCTCACGAGATATCGACACTACTGCCGAATGAAGGATTTCTTTTTCCCCAACATAATATTACATCTATATTACCGTAAATTTTCCTTTTTCATGATGAGAGAATGTGATGGTATCATGCTGCAGGTACTCTCCAGATAGAAGTATGCTGAGAATCAATACCCAGGCTTAATCCAGATTCATCTATAAAAGCACGGTTTTCCAAAAAGGCCTTGTCTAAGGTGCCTGTGCTAAGGCTAAAATGCTCACTTGTGTGTTTCCCTGAGTGGTATACAATCAATGGTCTCTTAGAATCTAGCCCTCTCTCATAAAACCATTGAGCAAATTTAGACCAAGATATTTGTTTTCCGTTAACAGAATACAGCTTGCATTTGTAACAACTCTTTGCATCGCTACAGAAAGTGTCCTTTAAAGATTCTCATTCTTCTCGTTGTGGATCTCAATGAACATTTTCTAAGTATTCTCAAGATGAATTGGGTCTCTTGAAATTTTTTTCACAAATCAAACCCGATATTGAGGGCAACATTGTAGTCTCCTGTAAGTGTGATCAAATTATTTTCAATCGAACAACAGTTCTCACATCTCCTACGTTCGATGCTACACAGATCTTACTCTATACCTTATGAAATTTAGCAAAATACTCAGACATATGGCACAAATGTCATGGACAAGAATGATCACATAAGATTTCTACAACCTTTCGTGTGCTTATATCTCCTCCGAAATCAATGAGTAGATAGGCCAATGTGCACATGCGTATTCGAGTCTGAAAATTTGTGTATGGATCTTCTGTGGTGTAATTAATATGTTTTGCTCAATACTTTTAGGAAAGATAGTCAACATTTGAAAATTTTCTTTATTTTGCATACGAGAGTATATACACTACATGGTATAAAATATAATGCCAAGAAAGAGTAATCAAAAAATATATGAATTGCATTGGAATTGAACCTCGCCGATTGAAGGGAATTACATGAAATGCGTAGTTCTCCACCACTTTTAAAAAATATAAGAGAACAAAATTGCAGATAAGGTAATATCATTGCCATCGCATTTACCAGAAATAATCCTACCGGATTTTTTTTCTTGCCTGTCACACAGTGGCTGCGTATAATAAGGAAAAGTCAAGAGTGCTGACTTCTAGTAGTCAAACGAATACACGAGGGGCATGGTGATTCGACTCTAAAAGGCAGGATATATATATATATATATATATATATGTATAGTATAGTATAGTAAAAAAAAGTGAAACAAGTTGTAAAACCTACAATCCCCAAGAAGAAAGAAATAAAATTAGAGTTCAAGAGACAAAACAAATGTAGATACAAAAAGAGTCTTTGGACCGATGGAAGGTCCTATTATGATTTCTAGAGCTGTCGTTGAATTAGACCAGTGATTTAGGGTTAAGCAATGCTTTATGGATCCACCTTCCCCGTAAAGCAGAAATTTTCGACATAATTGGAAAGAAAAATAGGCTGGTTGCATTCCCTATTTTTCACTAAATGGTTTTGATGCCCTTTAACTTCATGGCAACGCAAGAATGATGTACAATCAGGATTTAATGAGTGTTTTAAATATCTTTATAAAGAATGGAAGCTACGATTCATATTAAAAAGTAAACCGAAATTCTTTGAATATAAGATTTTAGCAGATTTAGTCAGAATTTGAACACACTTCCTTTTTCTACCAGAATAAATTGTAAAACGTATTACTGAAGAATTCATTTATCTTAAAATGGGTATTCTTGTGTTAGAATTAAAATTCACACACACATTAATGTTAGAATAATTAATTTATCAGAGGTAATGTTTTTGGATGTAGAGAATCCTTAATTATTCTGAGGAAGAAAGACTTTATTTTTATCCATATTTGGTAAATAATATAAAGAAAAAAAAAACAATTTTTCTTGAAGAAATTATTTTACAAAAAACTCCAATAAAAATTTTAATTAGATATTTTTTAATACATTAAATTGCAAAGTTAATTTCAAGCAATTTTACGTGGCATTGTTCGGCATCGAAAAAATAATAGATATGTAGAAGAAACTATCTAAAATATAATAGATTTGTAGAAAAAAACTATCTATTTGATTTCTTTTCGAAGTCAATTTTTAATTTTATCCCTTAGTCAGGGCCTACTATCTTGTTAAAATATCCAAGTTAATTATTTTCGTTTTTATCTTCATATGGTGCAACATTTTTTCGCTTATTTTTCAATTATTTAACCAAAGTTTCCATTACAAAAGTGCGTGTAATATTTTCTTATTAAAAATTATTTTAGCTCATTTTTCTTTCGAAATTTACAAAGAAAAAAATAAGACAAACATCTCTTTTCTTTTTATTTTATAACTATATCTACTGGATATTTGAAAAAACAGACATTTGCCAGACAAGACTGGCAAAAAAGCAACGGAAAAAAAATGGAAGATCAAGTTATCATTATACGAATTGACTTTAGTATAAATTGAGTTATATTTAAAATTACGAAACTTACAAATGATATTAGCTTTTTTTTTATCTCGATATGTATATCTGGTTTCAATTACCTTTTTTAATAGAATTAAAAATAATAAATGGAAAAAAAGTGCATATTGTGACCAAAAATATATTTTTTTATTTTTTTGTCTTATGATTCGTAATTTAAGAAAGCAGTCTCTCCTGTATCCTGGTCCTGTTATTTAAATCTCAGTTACTTTTGAACATATAGCATATCTAAAACAGATTATTTTTTCCAGACTTTTATTAAAATTTAACAATGATTGTGTCTGTTTTGCTGCTTTGTATGTGTCTTTCATGACAAAACCCTATTTAGAAATATATGGTTTATATAAATAATTGGCTTATCGATTTTGTATCCATCATCAAGTTTGATTATAGTTAAATGATAGCCAAAATTCATACTTTTGGGCGGTAGGACTCAACATTTAATGTCGCTTAAGTCTCAATATGTTATTTTTAAAATGATATGTTGAAGTAATGTGTGTGATTTACAAACTCTCATTAAGTGAATGAGTTCGTTCAAAGTCAGGATTTTGAAAAAGTGTATAAATGAATAATCTTCTCGTTATTTAGTATCCACTTAATTAGAACATAAAAATTAAAATTGTTTTAAGAACATTATTACATGAAAAATTTATTTAAATGCATATTTTTGGCAAAAAATGAAAAAATTAGTGACATTTTCAAAGCGTTCTCTTTTTAAAAATTTCTTCTATATTTACAATATTTTGCATATATATAGCTTCTATACCAGGGTTGAACTATGATTTTGAAATATATAATTGAAAAGTGGATTTGTTCATATTTTATATACAGTAGGGGTAAATTTATACATAAAAAAGGTTATTAATTCAATCGATAGTAACTCTGAAAAAAAAATATAAATTATTCAAAATTTTAGTTTTGTTGCTTTTGATGCCACTAGGCCGCTTAATAGATGGTGTCAGATTGAGGCTCACAAAATTCATCGTGGCAAAGGGCTACTTTTTTTTTATGTCTACCATTATCATTGGTTTGAACATCATACAATTGATGGTACGATTTGGCTCGGATTGTAAGCGATTTGTCTGCGATTGAAAATATTTGTTCAACACCGGAGTAGAAGTTTTATCTATGCAAAATAAAATGCTATTATTATATAGCAGAATTTATTATAAAAGGAAAATGTTTTGAAAATATGTCATTTTTTTCTTCATTTGTTTCCACAAACTTGAATTTAAATTATTTCTTATTGTAATAAAATTCTTAAAATTACATGTATATTCTAATTTAAGCGGTATTAAACATCAAAAAATTGTCTGTTTATACGCTTTTTCAAAATATATGACAGCTACGAAAATCACCTTAAGGTATCGGACTACGTTCGGAACAGTAATTTTAAAAACGCATAAATGAATCATTTTCATGATATTTACTGTCACTTAGATATTAAAATTCATGTATAAAATTGTTTTAAGGACATTTTAACAAAAAAAATTTATTTAAAAATACAATATTTCAGCAAAAAATTAATTTAGAATAAACTTTTTCAAAATGTTCTCCTTTAATGCAAAAATGCTTCTATTATAATAATATTTTGCCTTTATATAGCTCAGACCTCTGTACAGAGGCTCAACTATGATTTTTGAAAATTTCACATTATTTTCAGAGTTACAAAAAATTGAAATAATTATCTGCGTTTTTTTCTGAAAATTTCTCTCCTCTGTTGTCGTAAAACATGGATATAAACCCACTTCAAAGTTATATATTTCAAACATTCTAGTTGAGCCTCTGTACAGAGGTCTGAGCTATATACAGGCAAAATATTATCATAATAGAAGCATTTTGCACAAAAGGAGAATATTTTGAAAATGGATCTTTCTATATGTTTATTTTTTGTCAAAATATTGTACCTAAATAATTTTTTATTGTATTACTGTTCTTAAAACAATTTTATGTACGTTTTCTAATCTAAAAGACACCAATACAAAAAAGACAAAAAAAAACGCCAATAATTATTTCAAATAGTTGTAACTCTGAAAATAATGTTAATTTTCCAAAAAACCTTAGTTCAGCCTCTCTATAGAAGTCTGAGCTATATACAAGCAAAATATTATTATAATAGAAGCATTTTTCACAAAAGGAGAACATTTGAAAAATAAATTATTCTAAGTTAATTTTTTGCCAAAATATTGCAGTTAAATAATTTTTTTTTGTCAAAATGTTCTTAAAACAATTTTATACATGTATTATAATCTAAGTGACACTAAATATCATGAAAATTATCCATTTATGCGCCTTTTTAAAATCACGGTTCCGAACGTAGTCGGATTCCTTAAAGGAATTGCAAATTCACTAAAACGCAAAAAGGGCGAAATGAAAGAGTGTAAGGGAAATGTAACTAAAAAATTGCGTATCTCTTGCCTGAAAATGGTGTGCGGAAAATGTACAGGAAAAATTGAACTTCACTGTACTTATTGCAAATAATGAGGTATGTGTAGAACATTACGCATAAACACGATAATCATTGATGAAAAAATTCGCATTCTTAAAAAACATATGATTTTGCTTATAATAATATTTTTTAAACATTATTATTTTATTTCATTTTACAAGACTACAAAAATTTCTTATTAAAGTTTTCCGTGCTATAAAGGGTTATAATATAGGAAAAATTGAATGCAACAATATTAAAAAGTATTAAAACAAAACCTTACTCAACAGTTGTTGTTATGTTGTTACTAATGCCACCTGATCGGCAAAAGCCAGATCAAGGCCCATGAAATTAACTATGGTAAAGGGCTAAGTGACGCCTGCCGTTAGCCGTAGCTTTGAGCACCATACAGGTGACAGTACGATTTGGTCCGATTCCCCCCTCCCCAATTTAGAGGGGAACATTCTGGGGGTGGTCAGAGGCCTTCCCGAAAGAACGATAGATGGCGACACCACCTATCACCACCTCCACAATTTAGGCATGAAACTGGATTGAAGGAGGAAATTTTCTCCAGTTTCCAGCACTCGTAAAATCGGCCCGCAAGACTTTCCGGACCCACTTATTTAACGAGCACGTGCCCGCGTGTACTCGGAGGGTATTTCGCGGTACCGGCATCGAACCCAGGCCTTCCGGTCCGGAGTCAGGTGCTCTAATCACTAGGCTACCCACGGCCCGTTCCTCAACAGTAGTACCGCAATTGACTCGTTATTACATCTATGTTATATATTTTATATCACTGTGCCGATACGACACCGGTAGACGTTTAAGGGTAATTTAAATCTCTGCCATTCTAGTATTAACGTGATTCCTATACCTGTTATTACTGAAAGAAGTATGCATATTTTCTAGAGGATCTGTCATTGAGTGCACTTGAATGTATGGTTCCAACTTACGACGGTGACCACCGTATAAGAATAACATGTCATACGGTAAATTCGAGATATATTCCGTAACAAGTTATAAGGTATGATGTGTTTGCGTTGAACGGCCTGCTGTATCACCTGACCTGAACCCATTTAGCGCTTTTCTGTGAGGATCCATAGAGAAAAAGGGTATACACCCAACCTTTGAAACAATATTGCAGGAAATTCGAAAATGTATTACAGATGCTTGAGCCGGCATGTCACGTGACGTCAAGAAAGTGTAGTGGGAAATGCAAATCTTTATTCAGATGTATATTGTTGCTGCAGACACCATTTTGGGTAGGATAGATAAATAAGCGTTATTTACGGAAAAAACGTAGTTTTGATCAACGCAATGAAACCCATGCTTGCTTTGTGCTTTCTATTTGTATAATTTTTGTGTGCAAGGTATTTTTTTTACAAAATCGATGGTTTTCAACACTTTTGTAAGTGACTTTTTCTCGTATCTCTGGCTTTTTCCTTTTTGGAGATCTCTGACTCTAAATTAATACACTTGGCGGTGATGTGATCAGTTCGTGTGTGTGTGTGTTTGTAGCGCATGAAAACTTTCCTACTTTTATGACTATAGATTTTGCCATTCAAATATTATTGGAGTGAGTGAATATTAACGTCGCACTGTTGTGACGGGCTCACGCGTCTTTTCATTAACATGTCCTTTGGGTTCTTTTGGGGCCAGGATTAATGGCAACTCTTTTCCAAACAAAACCCAAGAAGTGAAACGTGAATATAAGATTAAATTAGATAGCTTTTAAATATCAAGTTTGAGTAGCGAGATGCTTAGCGATTTTAGAGAATGTTATGATGAGAGAGTGATTGATACGTTGTGAAGTGACAGGCAACAGAAGTTATGCCGATTGATTGATTGATTGATTGAATATTAACGCCGCACTGTTCAGCTACACGAGGGCTTTTGGCGACGGACCACTTTATGCCGAAGATAGAGCCTTAGGTCAAGGTGCATACCATTGCACTCGAGTAAAGACGCAACTCCCTTATGATTAGATCAGCGATCGGATCAAGGTAGGATTGACTATTTAATATTAGGACTTGTGATATTATTGGAATTGAGATTAGGCGTGTTAGATATTGATAGTGGTTTGAGTTAAGTTAGTTCGGTATTACTTGTATTGTGTGTTTGTTTATCGTAGATTCTCTCATATATATTATTATCTAATCTGTTAAAGGTTTAAGTATTGTGAAGATCTTAAAAAAATCAAATTAAGATCAATGGAATCTTCTAGTTCTTTCATTAATCCTACACCTCTAGCTCACGTAGATAATCAAGGAAAAGGGCGCCCTAGGGGGGCAATTTCACACTGTTCAGCTACACGAGGGCTTTTGGCGACTGACTACGTAATTTCGAACCATGGTCAAGTAACTTGGATGACACCTGAGCTGGTACCCTCGTCTCCTAGCTACCACACCGCACCAATGGGAGGACGTTTCAGCTCTCGGAAGATTTAACGTGCATCGCTGCCCTACACGGTGGGTCTTTATTGGTACTGGGCTCGAACTCGTGACAAAGCCAGCCACGATCCGATACCTATACCACTCGGTTACCGCTGCCTTTATTGGAGTGAGAACGGACTTTAACGGGCCTCCTGTATATATTTGTAATATACTCACATAACTGTGTCACTTTTGTTCAATAGTTTTCTGTCTGGATGACTGTCGGCCATTACCTTCCTTGGCATGTTGTTGTGATGGTCTACACAAGAGTTTAGATGATCTCTGTCTTCGTTGGGTATTAAATAAATTAACGATGTATGTCTATAACCTTTAAATTCAATTCTTGATTCTTTTAAAAAAAAATTCAATTTTCATTCAACTTATATAGTATTCACTGACGGCAAATGTGTTCATATATGATGAGCCAAAAAAAAATTCAGAAATCTGTATGAAACCTTAATAAAATTTTAATTTAAATGGACACAGACCAGTGTTAATTTGACAAAAATCAGTCAAAAATTTAAAATTAATTATACTAAGTTATTTTTATGTGTTTTCTATTATTTCAAAACATTTGAGAACTCTTAAGTTAAACAAACTCAGAGTTATAAAATTTTTTATGTTTGTTGGTGTAAAGTACTTAATAAAAAATAAAAACTTAATTTAGGATATACAATACATTTTATATAATACTTTCAAATAAATAAATACTATTCTATAAAAGAATACGTAATGAATACAATCGCATAAGTAACTTGTGTCATCCTCACTAAAAATAAAGGCGTGATCTATAAATATTTATGACTATTGTCTGGATTCACTTACCAAATTGCTTTAGAAAACCAAATAGAGAAAAGGAACGTTTTGTTGTTTCATGCAGCTCAAAAGGATGCATATTGTAAGTATGATAATATCTTAGCACATTTTGAAAAATGGCACTCATATTTCATTTTTCGTTTTGAGTCTATTGCCAAGAGCACTAGAAGCATTTGGGTCTGTTTATATTTCAACTAAACTTTTGAACAATAATTTACAAACTACGCAATCCAAACACAAACATAGAGTCAGTAGTTTCTGAAAAGCTACTATATTTTCCAATACCTAGCTATTTGTCCGATGAAATAGACAGAATATGTCGTGGTATTTATTTGCGCACCCACGGCGGATTATATGCGTGGCGAGAAGCACAAAGAAGAAATTGAAAAATAAAAACAACTCTGAAATAGTCATGAAAATGAAGAAAAAAGATCCAACTTATTGTTCTGTGGGCCAGAAAAAATTTTGAATTCTGAATTGGAGCAAGACATTTTTACTATTGATCTCCTAAAAATAAAGTCCTTTAGTTTCAATGTACCTTACAAATAAAGAAAGGTGAATAATTAAATATTGAGCTTGACGTACACTTAAGACTGAAGCTCCCTCGAGATATCAACTGAACTGGAGATTAACCAGGTAAAACATAAGGAACGATAAAAAGAAGGAAAAAAGCTTTTATTATCCCTCCCCCCTTTCAGGAAAATACGAAATGTATACAAAAGGCGGAAATAATCGACTTGGAAAGTTTTTGATTATTGGCCAAGCATGGTGATTATTAAAAAAAAATGCTCAGTGATAAAAACAAGTAATATAAAAAAAAAATTATATCAATTCCTACTTAGATCAACGAAGAAACATTTTATTTTAGCTACTTTTTATTAAATAGTTTCAATTAATACAAATATGTATATACATATGACAGAATCACAACATTAAGTTGTAATTAATTTTTATTAATTCTCATTAAATATCGTATTGTCATCCAAAACAATCGTGTATATAAAATTTCAGTTCCACTAAATGCTTTAAAACGTGAGGAAAAAAAACCTTTTCAAGTTTTGACACAAGTCGCCAAAATGGACGCTAAGTCGCCAACTTGGGTGTATTTGTAATTTTTTAAATAATTAGTTTTAATCAATTACTTTTTATTAATTATAGTTAAATTATTGTATTGTAGTGTCCAAAATATACTGATGCATATAAAATTTCAGCTCAATTCAGCTCTTTGAAATGTATTTTATTAACGATTGAAAATTCCCCCGAGATAAATAAATAAATAAATATATAAATAAATAAATATATAGAGTGTATGACCTAATAGTGTGTAGAAATTGAAAAAATGAAACAGATGATATAATCACACTACAATTTTTCCCAAAGAAATGACAAAATTTGATTTGTTACGAACAGAATATAAAGGTATACTTCTTTTAAACAATTTTCTTTCCCGTAGTGCTCTTTTGAGTGTTTTCCAAGGATTTTAGGACCTTTTTTCTTGAGATAAGATCTTTCCCGCATTTTTTTAGGTAACTAATTTCAGAATGCCTCTTAAAACGATCATAAATTTCAGTAACGCATTTCTTTTGAGTTTGTCACAAGAAGAATTGGGACAAATAGAGATTTTACATTATTCTTCTACGAAAACAGCGCGCATTTTGAATGAAGTTACATGAAGTAGTGGGTATGGGAGAGACGGATCTACTGACAGAATAACTTGCAGTACCTTCGACTCCCCATCGAAGGAGGAAATAGGCATTTTATCTCCATTTTCATAATGTAGGCACTGTAACATTAAGGTTCAATGTCTGTGATTCAAAAATCTGGGCCAGCTCTTACTATTCAATTCCATCTGCAGTTTCAGCAAGACTTTCGTTGTTGCTATTATATTTGCACATAACTTAGATTAGAAAAATAACGATTATAAATGTGTTTTAAGAATATTATTACAACAAAAAATTATTTAAGTACAATATTTTGACAAAAAATGAACATAGAATGACTAATTTTCAAAATATTCTCCTTTTGTGAAAAATGCTTCTATTACAATAATATTTTGCCTGTATATAGCTCAGACCTCTCTACAGAGGCTCTAAAAATTTTGAAATATATAACTTAGAATTGGGTTTATCCATGTTTTACTACAACAGAGGGGAGAAATTTTAAGAAAAAAAAACTCCATAATTAGTTCAATGGGTTGTAACTGAAAATAATGTGAATTTAAAAAAAAAATAGTTTAGATTCTCTGGAGATGTATTTACTTTATATAAGCACACACCCATACACACACACACACACACACACAATATTATTATTTTAGAAGTATTTTTTATAAAAGAACGTTTTGAAAAAAGGTTATTCTAAGTTAATTTTTCGCCAAAATACTGTATTTTAATTTTTTTTTGTCAAAATGTCCTTAAAATAGTTTTATACATGTATTCTAATGTAAGTGACACTAAGTATCACGAATATTATCCATTTATACACTTTTTTAAAATCACGGTTCCGAACGTAGTCGGATACCTTAAACTCAGGACAAGGAAAAATGAATTCCATGATATTGTCTTTTCAAATGAATTGGGATTCTGCCTATAACACCCCGATGGTCGTAGCCGACAGAGGCAGATTTCATAAATCTTGCATTATTCACCACCATAAACGGTTCTCGGCATTTGTTATGACTTTAAATGCTATTGTTATTCATTCTAAGGTATTTTTAACATGTATTATTTTATATGTTTATATATTTTTGGTTCCTTTCAGCAATTTGAAACACCTCAAAATGGTGATTATCAATTTTTTTAAAAGCCTTTTTTTGAAGTGATTTGACTACTAATGTTCCATTATTTAGCTGCTTATAAGGAAAGCAAGAAAGAAATATTTCAGCTTTTCAAATAAAAGGAAAATTGAAAAAAAATAACAGAAAATTAAACCGTTTTACTAAAAAATTCATAAATTCATAAATATCTCTTTTATGAATTTATGTAGCAAAAAAAATAAATAAATAAATAAATAAAAAGAGAGTGACGGAAAAAATCTTCTAGGACGTATACTTAGTAAAAGAAACTGAATTATTTCTTTGTTTTTGTTTTTTGTAGCATTTTGGAAAAATAGTTTAAATCCCTTTTCAAGCTCTTTTTAAATATCCCACCAACCCATTTGAAAACATTTCTGATATGTAATAACTAACCCAAATCAATCTTTAAAACTGATAGTGAATTTAAGAGTACATAGAAATTATATATATATATATATATATATATATATATATATATATATATATATATTGGATTCACAGAAAAGAAAGTCTGAAATTTATAGTATAAATATGAATGAGAGAGATTCTCATCATGAAAACTGGTTACCACAGAAGAGATAAAAATTTCTAAAAATAAATTCTAATAATGGAAACATTTTTTTAATATATTATTTGGTGCATTAGTGTAATTTATATGCATATTCCGAAATCTAAGAAATTACTGGACATAACTTCAAAATATTTAGAACTATTAAACACAATAGTGAAACCATTTTTTCGCTTAGAGATTTCTACAAATTATTTTCTTTCTGAATTAGACTTCTTTTTTTAAAAAAAAAAAATATTATGAAGGCAAAAGCTTTTACTTTTATTGCAAATAACTTGATTCATGTTTTGATTCTACATGTCTGGATAAAGTTATGTTTTGAAAAAATTTGTAAAGCAACTACCAAAAATAAGAATTCCATCTACTTAAAAATAATGTATTAAATAATCTAAAACCGTTTTACAATTTATGAATTATTCCAAGAGTAGCATGAAATTCGTGTAAACTTCTAGCTGAAAAGATATTTCTGTAATTAATTGCTTAAAAAATAACTAATTTAGTAACATTTTAAATAAACTTCTTTATTCAGTTATTTTCTATTTTTAAAGTTATATTTAGAAATGTGTTTTAATAACTACCAACACATCAAATTGTTTTTTTGAGTATATAAAATTTGTAATAATTCTTATTCATGTAATAATTAAACAGAAAAAAAGACTTTTTACATTAAGTGTAATTAATTCCTTTTAGCTTGAGGATATTTAAATTATCCATTTAGTAGTTGTAAATTTTTGCATAGTTTAACTACATGTAAGGGAATTACAACAATTCATAAAGGAAATGCATGAAAAAAAAAATATGAGTAAAACACGGAGATGAAAATTAGTAAGATGGATACAAATATATATTTGAAAAATAATTATTTTGATTAAAAATAAATAATGCAACACAGCGATACAATATTAAAGTTTAATATCATACTTGCAACGCTATTGGAATTTCTAGTTAAGAAATTATTTATTTTTATACGATCTTAATTTTTAATATATTAAACGAACTGTACAATCCCTATTTAATCATCAAAAATTATTTACGATTTTTTTTTCGCAAGATTTTACAATTTATACAAGATACTGAATTTTTTAAATTTTCTAGACTCTTCTTGATTTCTAGCAATCAAATCTTATTTATTTTTTATAAAATTTCGTTTTACTTTACTTAATGCATTATTATATTAATAAAAATAAAATATTTTCAAAATTCAAGAATCAATTATTATTATCTGTATCCGATTCCTTTTATTGATATTCTTCATGAAGTTACAGGTGGATTTTGTTGTACGAAACAAACATTATAATTTAAAAATATAGTGAAAATTTTTACTTCGACTATGTTTAATTATAGTAAAAAATTATATTTGAAATTGGTTGCATTTTTTAATTAGATTATTTTAACATCCCCTTTTTTTTGTCACTTAAACATTTTATTGCTATAAATTTTCAAATAACACTAATAATTAATTTTTCTACTGGATATTTATCATGTCGCACTATCAGAATCTTCAGCATAAAAATATGGACAAAAACCGTTTTACTTGTATATTGTTCTGATAAACTAAAGTATTCAGTTGTGGGAAAATCTAGAAACTATTCATTGTTGTCAGTTACTCTTTTTCAATTCCTACTATATTAGGTCACACTCCCTATATATTTATTTATTTATTTTGGTGGAATTTTACAATCGTTAATAAAATACATTTTAAAGCGCTCAATTGAGCTGAAATTTCATATACATGATTATTTAAATGACAATAAAATAATTTTAAAAAAATAATAATAATTAATTGATTAAAACTAATTATTTAAAGAATCACAAATTCACAACCACGTTGGCATCGTTTTTGGTGACTTGTGTCAAAACTTGAAATGTTTTTTTTCTCACGTTTTAAAGCATTCAGTTGAAATGAAATTTTACATACAAGATTGCTTTGGGGGACAATACAATAATTTAATGATAATTAATAAAAATAAATTACCACTTAGTGTTGTGATTCTGTCCTATGTATATATATATTTATATTAATTAATTATTTAATTAAAAGTAGCTAAAATAAAATTTTTCTTTATTGATCTAAGTAGGAATTGACTTAATTTTTTTTATATATATTACTTGCTGGAAAAGAACTTCCTATGCTCGTAGATATTGTATTTCATTGTTATATCTTTAAACGTAAAAAGAGAATTATTATTATGCTTATCAGTTTACAGGAATAATTTATAAAAGAGTGTTAAAAAACGATGCACCAACTTCTCCACTAATAAAGGCGAATATTTCAGCAGAAAATAAAAAATAAATAAATAAAAAAAACATCTACCACACAAATAATCTTCTACTGCCTTACTTGATTAAGAGCTATGCTTTCAGAGAGCAAGAGAAATAATTTATCCACGTTACGTTTAATGGTTTGTGCATTTATTACATGCTAAGTCAGTGCTTCTCAAACATTAAAGTGGCCGCGGTAGCCGAGTGGTATAGGTATCGGACCGTGGCTTGCCTTGTCACGAGTTCGAGCCCAGTACCACTAAAGACCCGCCGTGTAGGGCAGCGATACACGTTAAATCTGTCGAGAGCTGAAACGTCCTCCCGTTGGTGTGGTAGATAGGAGAGGGAGGTGCCAGCTCAGAGGTGTCATCCACGTCACTTGACCATTTTTTCAAAATTACGTGATCCGTCGCCAAAAGCCCTTGTGCATTCAATGTTTGCGACGCAATATTCAATAATAATTTGCATCGCACCCTCCTCCATACAAACGATGTATTAAATTCAATAATACTATATTGTGATGCTAAGCCCACACACAATACGACTTTAACCTCTTGAGTCCCTCCAACGTATATAAACGTCTTGCTCAGCTAGTGTGCCAATTGCCCCCAGATGTATATATACGTCTTTCCGAAGTACTATTTTTTCTGTGAACTGCTATCCATAAAATTATTCCGAAGATATTGGAAAGCAATAAAATGACCTTGACACAGAGTGTTTGCGAAGGATTTACTTGTTTCAGAGGATTTAATTATTTATTCCTTTTCTACACTACATACGCTTCCCTACGTTCTAAACGAATAACGTAATTTTTAATTAGCATTTAAGGGATTAATTATACAAACCGTACAAATTATCCAGATAAATGATACTGTTGCAATATAATTTTATATGTGAAAAAATCCATGGCGTAAACTGGTAATTATTAAACTTGTCCTTAACTAAGTATTGTTAAATTAATTATAAAATAGATTGTGCAGTACTGATACATTTATAAGTGTAAATGAGTATTTTATTTTTTATTATAGTAGGAGGTATTTGTTTATTTACAGTAAGTTAAAATTTGTTTAAATAAACTTTTGTTTTTGACTTTTCAATATTTTCGCACCCCCTCGTAGGGTAATCACGCCCCCCTTGAGGGGCGCGCCCCACAGTTTGAGAAACACTGTGCTAAGTTATTAAATGAAAATATGTGACTGTTTTAATATGTGTTTTTTTATTTGGAGTCAATGGTTAACTCATCTATTTTAGGTTCTTGCTTTCGCGAGGTCCTAATTAAAACCAAGCGTAAATAAAACTAATTGAAAAACTACATGACGGCATCCTAATACTTTTTTTCCGTGTAAAATAAGATAAAATGATATGTCTGATGCGAACGTGTAATAACTAGTTTAATAAACAAAGTGTTATGAAAATGGAATCTTATTTATTGCAAACCACATTAACACTTGTAATTTTTTTTTAAATAATTGGTTGAATATTAATTGACATCACACTCTGAAGCAATGAAAGGTCTATTACTATAGACAAATTTTGTAGTTATAAGCCCCTGTTAAATTATGAATATTAACATCGCCATATTTAGTTACTCGAGGGCTTTTGGCGCAGGACCTCGTAATTTTGAATTATGGTCAAGTGACGAGGGCGATACCTGAGCTGGGACCCCCTCCTGAATACCACACTTTTGAGCCTCGCAGATTTTACGTGTATCGATCCCTTCATCAAAGCGGGTATTCAGTGCTACTGGTCTCAAACTCCTCACACACTTGCCACGAGTTGGTTGCATTGACCACTAGCTAAGCGGCCGCGTTAAGTGATGAGAACGACATTTTTGTTAATACCCCGCTCCCCGAATTTCTACATAACGCTAATGTGAAGAATTTGAGCATCGACATATTTAATGCTCATTAGCCTCTCAACAAAATGAGCATTTAGTGTAAGGTGACCAAACATCCTCCTTTTATATGTTCTGTCCTTCCTCGAAAAGTGTCCTCCTTTTTGTCCTACTTTTCAATACTTTAAAATTGATCTGTTAATCTCTATTTTCAGAGATGAACCAAACATGTTTCCATAATGTCAAAGAATGGTCTGAAACAAATATCACAGGAAATAACAGTTTTCCACGGTGTTTTTTGACTTCATCGCAAGTAAATTGGACAGATATAGAAAACTGTGTTGATTTTTTATCGAAAGAAATGCCTGATACTAAAATCGTTGACAATGGTTTGTTTGATGAAATTGGAAGATTGAATGTAAATTGAAACAATTGGCTCATCATCATCAGTTGAACATCAACATGTTGAAATTGATAAAAGATGGGTGGAAATACTTAACCATTTCAAAAATGATCACATTCCATATTAAAATTTAGTTATTCTTTTTGAATTTACGTTGTGCTGCCCTGGAACTAATGCAACTGTTCAAAGAGTTTTTTTTCAGTTGGTAATGATTTTTGTGAAGTGACTAATGAGAAATCAAAATTGAATGTTAATGTTTTAGCTACAGTGCTTACCGTAAAATTCAGTATGAAGGATATTTTTTTGCCCGAACATTCCGATATATTAAAAACTGATATAGTGACAAAAAAAAATAATTTAATGGGAAAAGTACTCTTTTAAGATAATAATTAAAAAGAATGTAAGCGTAGTTAGCGTATTTTTGTTTGAATAAATAAAACGTTTCATTTATTTAAGTTGTAATTTTTTGTTAAATTTTTCATTGTAAAAAAATGGTCACCTTAATTTAATTGGCACTAGCACTTGAAAGTCACAGTTAACCAATTCATATTACAGCAACTGGCAAGAAATGGGCATCAGAGTTCCTTCTCTTTGGTGAAAGATGTGTGTATAATATTAAACGAAACCATAACCATTTTCTTACAATATTCATCTTGGTAAACACTCACCTTTTACATTACTGTTTAAATTTGAACTGAAGTTTTCAAAAATGTTCCCGTTATAATTTTTTGTTTTTGTTTTTTAATTTAGGTTAAATATTAGCTTAAAACTGCACGTGTTTGAAAATCACAAAGAGTGCCAAAACATACTTCCCACAGTTTGACATTCTTCGTGATTTAGGCTTTCATAAATTTTTACCTCTTGTTGGAGAAATACTTAATAGTTTGTTGTATGCAATATTCATATTAAGAAATCAGAGCCATTTTATTATGAGTTTCGTGAATGTTTAAAATCACTCGCATAAAAAAATATCTTGAAATGCATCTAAAATTCCATTTCATTTGCTACTAGAAGTAACAGACACATCCACATTCGAAAGAGGATGAACGATAATATACATGAATGGTAATGCAAATAAAATTATTTTCTCCAAGGGATTCATATTTTCAAGAAGTATTTAGCGCGATGAAAAGTATTATATGTAATGCTTGATTCTGAAGTCATTTTCTAGACAATGATATTCCTCAAAATGCAATAAAGAATTAATGATCTAATTATTTTGTTAACACGGGATGAAAAAGAAAATCTCAATTTAGGGAATTTATTGCAGAATGTTCCTTCATTTTATCAAAATAATTTCAATTCGTATTATATTCGATGTAATTATTATGTATATGTACGTGTTATTTGGTTAAACATTAACCCTAACCCACACAACTTACTTTCTCATGTATACGCCAGTTTTTCAAGAATACAGATAGTGAGGGCATTTGTTTGGTAGCTTTGTGATTTTACTTTGTATTTTTCTGTATTATATATGTTTGGCGCTAGTTATGCAAAAGCCTTTTCTGTTCTATAGTTAAGACTTTATTTTTATAGGATACAAAATTTCCACGGCATTTCTCCTATTTTAATCCATTAATAATCAAGTTGTAACACGTGTAACTGTAAGTATGATTAATGCATTCACAATCAAAATTTATGTATTTATTTTCTAAAAACGTTGCCAACTCGGTGTGTGTGAAGTAGCGTGCCCGCCTCATAAGCCCTTGGTTGCGGGTTGAATCCCGGTGGAGTCGAAAGATTTTCTAGATGTGGTATGTAAAAGATCTCTTGAGTATCTATTTGGCTCTGGTAGTCTCGACAAAACTAAATCATGGCAATATTCAGCATTCGAGCTGAGTTTAAATTGAACAAAATTCAAACGCAGAAGTTGCCACTAGTGAAATGGCTTCCACTCTTTAAGACTTGCCGTGTCTGTAAATAAGGCTTAGCTTCCATTTGAAACAAATTTTTTGAAATAAGCCAGAGAGTAAATATATCTGATACCTTAGCTATTTATATTGTTACGAATTTTCTGTAAATAGTGTATATAATTTATATTTGGATGTGTAATGTACATTTATATTACGCTATGTTATATTTATTGTAATATTTACAAGCAACGCCGTTCTTTACGTTATAATGATGATTCAATGGGAACTTGGCGAAATCTTGGCAACAGAACAAAGTTGGTGACCAATTTGGGGACTTTGGCGACATTGATGGCCATGTTGGCTAGTTTGGGATTTTCTGGATTCTTCTAGAAATTTGTGGAGGAATCGACTAATTTGACGCTCTATGACGCAAGCGGATCTTTCTGGAAGTTTCCGTCGGGTCTATAAATAGAGCTAGGCTTGCTAAAAGAGTCAGTCTTGCTTCAACCAGCGATTAGTAAACATTGTTTTGACTACGATTAGCTGGGCTGTGCTTGTAAATAATTTTTTACATACGTGTATTTTAAACAATGATAAAATTGTGCTTGAGTGCTGTTGAAGGTATGAAGACCTTCTGAGATTTATTCTGCGAATATTGCTGTTGAATCATGTATTTAAAGGATTGGATTTCCAATAATAAATTCTCATCGCTCTTAAAGAACTGTCTTGTATTTTGTGGCTGTTTTGCATAAAATCCTCGAACTCCGATCAACGTATTAATATTATTTACCAAGTCGTTAACGACATAGGTAAAAGATATTTGCTTTTGTTCTTATTTCCAAAGTTAGAATGTTTTTAATTATAAGTAATATCTATACTTGCGTTTTGCATTTTTTTACTGCAGAATAATGTTTTAGGTAAAATATATATTATTAATAAAGTTTTTTAATATAGAGACAAATGTTAAATTTAAATTGAAGATGAGTTTATTCATTAATTGTGAAACTTTTAATTTTGCAGGGTTGTGACAGCGAAAAGGAAATGCTGAGTCAATGGGTATGCAACACCGAGCCAAAAAGAACGGCTAAGTTACAAGCAAGGAAAAATTTCTCCCTATCAGAGTTTGGAGAAACTTTTGACTCTACATTAATACGAGAGTGAGTAATTTAATTGGTCGACAGAATTAGTTTCATAAAATTTTAACTTAAGAGGCATTAACTCATCTGTCAACTTTTTAGCGTTTCGTAACCAGTTGTTAAGGATTAAAAACTGATTAAATATCTGTAGAGTATTAAAAAAAACGCATTCACGAATAAAAAATAATTATTTTAAGAACATTTCTCCACTAAAATATATGGAAATTATGTCATAATTAAGAGTATTTTTAAATTAAAAAAAATTGTGTGTGTGAGATATGTGTAAAGCGCTGATAATGTAAGATGGAAACTTTCACTGCTAAGACTTTTACTATGCCTAAGTGGCTTATTTCATCAGCGTTAAATCCATTTTAGCTAAGAAATGAAATATACGGTGTAAGTTTTTCTTTTTTATACTGCTGTTTCTCACTTTTTTCCTCCTAATTTTTTTTTCTTATTTCCCTTTTGTTCTTCATTTGATGCATTATTTTTTGTGACATCATTAATATTTCATTGGATTACTTTGCAAATGAAGAAAAAAAGTGTTAAGGACTTAGTTGATATCGATTATTATTGAGATGACTAAATAGGATAAAACTGGAATGTGTAATGTTTTTAATGAGATAATTTGCTAATTATTATGCAAATGTTACACTACAAACTCTTGGTAAGATTATAAAGCTGGAGCGTTGCATGAAAATACTTCCAAAAATATAAAAAAAATAGTAAAACAAAAAAATTAATACAGTGTTTGGTTTGCAACATAAGTAAATATGAATAACTGCGAGCTTATAACCACCATATCGTCAGCCTAATTATCAGAATGCGTAACTCCTGGAGTGCTAATTTGATATAGAAGTGCTGCAAGTCAATTTGTTGTTATTGATCGTCAAGATGGGCGATAACGTTACAATATGATTACTATGATATTTTTATCGTTTGGTAGTGTGGTTGCCATGGGGATTCCTCAAAAATGCCAAGCGGTGGTTGGCGCGTGGCACTCCTATATCAAATTTAGTTCCTTTGTGGAGTTACGCATTCTGATTTTGTCTATATTTACTGTGTGGAAATGTGTATAAAAATAAACTTATGAGGTACCAAACAGAGTTTCCGAGTCAAAACTGCAGAAAGCTACTCAGTAGAATGCAGACAAAGGTTGCTTTCCAGTGGGTGTCATTCATTTGGGGAATTGAGATGGCGGACCTCTAGGCAAACAGAGGCACGGATATTCTCCAAAGGTCTTCCAAAGACCAATCTCTTAAGTCTGCTAAGCTTGATATTAATAAGGTCTATACAAAGTGCTTTCGTAGTGCAGCTGTCAGTGCTACCAGAAATAAACCTTGGATGGTGTTATTAAAACCTGACTCTATCTTGGACACTCCTCATGCTAATGATGTGGCTAAGTTTTTTTATGCGATCTCTATTCTACCGCACAAAAACAGGTTCAACTGTATCTCAAAATGTTATCACAAGACAAATTCTTTAAGTACGCTGGTATATGAGAAACACAGATCTCAGAGCAACGTGCAAAATTCCTACTATTAGAAACACTATCTGTAAATTGACTATTAAATTTTTCAAAAATATAGATGAACGTGAAATTTAATTTAATAAAAGAAATCTCCCCTTATGTTTCGTATTCCTTATCAGAAGACCAAGAGATATTTTGGTAAATCCTGATTTAAATTAATTTTTATTTAATTCTCTCTAATTTTTCCCTCTATCTTAAATATTTCCTCTCCATAATCTGCTGTCTAACTCTGTTGAACTACAGACTCATTTTGATTGGTAGCTCAACATCTCAGATCTATTTATACCCCATTAGCCGAACTCTTGTCTCGCCCAATCAGAACACTCCCTTTCTCTTTCAGATCTCCAAAGTCTTTTTTATGTTAGTTTTTTCACTCCCAGAACTTCGGTCACTCTGCATCCGGATTGGCTAGGATAGCTCCACCTACTTTGAGATTTTCAACTGTCATGATTTTTTGGAGCTATTAAAAGAGCTTTTTCTCTTTAATTTTAATTTACTTTTCGCGCAATATGATATAATTTTATTATATTTTAAATGATTTATTTTCTAATTCTAATATTTTAATTACACTGGGAAAATGGTATAAATCATTACAGGCATTTATAAATACATGATAGGGGATTAGAGCCCGACAGGGCTATGGGCTCCTTACAGATTTCCTCAAAGATTAACGATCAAACTATTCGTTAAATGTTTAGTTTAAGAACCACTTTCCGTAGAGATGACATGATTCTACGCTAATGTAAATGTTACTTAAACCCTGACATTGGGTGTATTAGGTTAGTCTTAAAATTGGGAAAAGTTAATAGTAGAAAGTTATTTGTGACTAGGAATTCGTTCGTGCTGAAGTTGATATTCATCTTAGCATCCACTCAGATCTGTGGAAGGAATCTAGAAGTTGATTTATAACTAGCTGTTGCAGTTTGAAAAAGAGTCGTCAAGGGATCTACAAGCGCCTCTAGAGATAACTCATTTTGAATAATCTTATAAGTTGGTGTAAAAGTTTAAAGTAATATTGCTCTCAAAGTTAATAAATAAGTGGTAAATTGCTCATAAAGTGTCAGATCTAAAATAAAAGGAATTGATTTTAAACCCTGTCTGCTTCTTCCGCAAACCCTCTGATACCAACAACCTCTGGGTTGCGACAAACTTTATTTCATTATTAATTAGGTCCGAAATTATGCAATGGGACATTTTAATGTATGTATGATTTTTGTATATACTGAAATAAGTACGAAAATTCTGCAAATATTTCTCTCAGACAGTCAAAAAGTAATAAAATAGGCAAGCGAATAATGTTAAAATAAGAAAGTTATTTGTTTAGAAAATTAAAAATATGAAATTTTAGCCTTGAATAAATAGAAAATTTAATTTTATTATATACATATATTTTTACTCAGGAGAAGTTATGCAGAAAAACAATTTTTCCTAAGTATTCAGTATTGTTTACTTGCTACAAACCAGGAAAACAAATTTTGAATTCTTCAAAAAAGGAATAAAAATGCTTTTAAGTTTTAAAATAAGTACCTACGAGCTTAGACTCAGGTAACGTATTTCAGACTGAACAAGTCTCAGAGGAGAACATGAAGATAGACTTTAAATACCCTTTTCAGCAAATGAACTTTGTTTCTGATATCCCTTGCTTCAAAAAGGTATTAAGTTTCAAAACTTAACAAAATGTTTTTAAGAAAATATACGCTGTTTACTTTCAACATTACCTTAGAATTTAAGTAGTTTCAGTTGCGTAAATATTACCTTTTTTATACATTTAATGGGTTGCTATTCAACTTTGTAAAAATAAGTCTTTATGCAGTATTCACAAAAAAGATTATAGCTTTTAATTTTTTAAAAAAATATTTTATTCGGACATTCCTTGTTTGATCTTTTAGCTCAAAACTAAATTATTGCAATATATTTTAGGCTCTAAAACTGATATATAATAATGTTTTAACTAATTTTTTTTTCATATGAAGAGAGGATAGAGATAGAGATTGAAACTCTATTTAGGGCTATTACGACACCTTGATAAAGTATCAAATATTGGTGTAGAATCACTGGTATAAGCTGTTTTTTGATGTATCTATTTGTAGCAACCAAACTTTGAATCAACGTTAAAAAACGATTTAATGAAGCAGAATATAGAAATACTAAAATAAAAACACATGAGAAGTCGATATATATTTATATTATCATGAAGAGAGTTCTTTGCATTCTAGTTTCTAAATATTTTTTTTAAGTGTAAGATTGCACAAGGACTCTTTATATATTCACAAGTCTACTTATACTTAAATACATAATAAGAAAAAAGGAAGCTTACATAAAGTCCACATGATTTTTTTAAAGTTTTTTAACTTTTTTTTTTTTTTCTCTAATGTTTTCTAAAACTTTTAGCTTTATTTAAAAAATTACAAAAATGGCTTCTACCGAATCGAGGTACTGCTTGCATTCAAATTTAAAAAAAAAATAATTACAAAATTTTCAAACACATTTTAAATGAAGTTAAAATTGTTTCTTATGTGACAAGATTGAAATGATAAGATGATTACAGATTTATGTATTTATTAAAATAATAATTTTATACTATATGTGGGATGATTATTCAGAAAAAATGAATAAATTCAGAATTCTGAATTTTTAAGTTTTTCAATCTCTTAGATTCTCTAACGTGGTCTTAAACTACATTCTGGTGTGTTCTAGATTTTCTTTGTTTTCTTTTTTCTTTTCTTTTATCCTAGATCGTTGCAGGAAACAGTTGCTGTGACTGATAGTTTATCAACTTCGAATCCCAAAGCAATACGAGGGCTCTTCAGACTCTATAGTTGTAACGTCAGCCACCAGTTACCGACCAAGACCAGAAAAAAAAATGTTAGAGTGTAAGGATTTTTGAATGCAAAACAAATTTAAATTATTTACCTGCCTCAAAAAGAACGTTTGACATGTGAGATAGCTACCACGTATTTTATTTTTACACTGGTGTTCACAATTAAGAAATTTGTATATTTTCTTGAATTTCTTAAAAAGAATTGAACTAAGGATAAAAATGCTGCTTCTAAACAAAGACGCAAGTCTTCTACGTCAAATATGCTTGCGAATACATGTACGGGGGGGAGGAGCTAGATGAGGAACATGATTAGAAAGCGCTCGAGCCCAAATCCGTATTTCAATCACTAGCACATCTAGCCGAATTTCTTGTTTTTGAAGCAATCACTGCAAAATTAAAAATCAAACAGTAAAAATGTGTAACCACACCAACGCTTAGGTGATGGAATAAGGTGGCAAATCCCAGGTAGGCTAAAAGCAGGCACGTCTCAAATCTATAGTGAGTGAATATTAAAGTCGCACTGTTCAGCTACGCGAGGGCTTTTAGAGACGGACCATGTAATTTTGAACCATGGTCAAAGTGACGTGGACGCCACGAACCTTCCCAACTACCACAACACACCAACGGAGGACGTTTCCCGCTTCGGAACAGATTTCAAGCATCGTGCCCCCGGCAGGTCTTTAGTCGTACTTGGGTCGAACTCATGACAGCCTGCTATGATCCGATACCTTAAACCACTGGGCCCGCATCCCGTCTCAAATCTAGATTTAAAGTAAATTTTTTCCCGCCCAGCGGGAAAACTTTTCAGGATACCGGTCCACAAAAAACCGAAAGACACTAGGCCGAAAGCCCAAATTTACCCAAATTAAAAGAGTTAAAACAGGATGTGCAAAGCTTAAAAACTCTTTGAAATGCGGGGAAAGGGGCCCCCAGTTTCAAGGGTACCTTTTTTTCCAGAAGACCTTTGGGAAGGACTGTTGTAAAAAAACCTCCTGGTCCCCTCAATTCTTTTCCTTTTAAAAATTTTTTTCCCACAGATTTGGGGATCATGTTTGGACCCATTCAGCGAAAAAAAGTTATCACCTTTTGAATGGAGAAAACCCACCTCCTGCCCTTCAATGTCCATGAAATCGACCATTATTGAGAGGAGGCTTGATGGTCTGGAAAGTCATCATTTGGGGGCCCACCCCTCTGTCTTTCGAAAAAAACTTTGTGCCCGGCGTACAAGGGAGTTTTTGGGAGCCAGCCTTTTCAGAGGTGTGGTCGACCCTGATTTCATTTTAATAGATGGCAACGCGAGGCACATGGAGCTCATCTGGTCGATGAATTTCTAGAAAGTGAAGATATTCGTAAGAAGTATTGTCCATCCATATGTCCAGACCTCAACCGAGATCTGGGGGACGCTCTGAGGGAAAAATTTTGGCCCCTTTTAGAACCATCCCAAAACGAAAACCGAGTTGTTGATCGAATGGGGTTAATTACTACTGTGTAACGGGTGTAGGTATTGGGCAATTCCCCAGTCGGGTGAATATAAAATGTACAATTTATTTACAAGCACATCTCAAAACCACTTTCATCCAAATTTTTTTCTGCTTCCAGCCCGAACCCCAAAACCGGCCTCACCCTTCTAGAGGGTCTATTGGGAAAGTTGGGGGAATTTTGGGGGCCTTCCCCCACAACCGGAATACGCCATCCCTCTCCGACTACGAAATCATGTGGTCATAAAATAATCTTAGGGGCCTTTTGCGTTCTTTTTCCCCAAAAGGGCCTGGGAGAATAAATTTTTAAACACCACCAGAAAAAATTTTCCCCCGGGAAAATTTATTATAAATCAAAGTTTGCATTAAAGATTAACTTTTTAAAACTGAAAAGGGGAGAGGGAACTGCTAAAGGATGGCGTTGATTGATTAATGTGAAGTTAGGCGAGAGCACTTCGTAACTTATTTGGTTAATATTAAGATTGACGATTTGGTCAGTTAGCAGTAAAATTAGATTAGGTCGATTTGAATTAGATGGTGCATTGCCTGGACGTAAGTGATCCGATTTATTGTTTATCCTTCGTATATCTCGTCTACCTCACTATTGCTTCCATATTTAACAATCGGGGTGCATTTCTTAAATTAGATTGTTGAGTTTGTGTCGTTACTGAGAATTGTTAATAAAAAGAGTTTGTATTGACTATGGCTCATCTTCCTTCCAACCCTCTCACACTAAGGGATCACACGGGCTATCTTACAACTGGAACTCATAAATTTTCTTAGTTCTCGTACATGGTGTGAGGCGTGTTTATCTGAAAGAGGGTACCATTGTTTCTATTAACCATTTTTTTGTGATGTTAAACAACTACTGTTTCATACCTTGTGACTTCGATAAGCGTTACGCATGATCATACATGTATATTTTTACTGGTGAATGATTAATTTTGTATTATATCAGCACTTTGTAGAAACAAAATTTCATTAAAATCTCTCCAGCACTTCTAGAGACAATTTACCAAATCGGAAAATTCTGTTAATTTTGATCACTAATGTAGTTATGGGAACGTAATACCGTATTGCTTATGTTAATTAAAATTTACTTTAATAACCTCATGGAAATAAATTTCAAAACTTATTTCGGAAAAATTTGTTTTATATGTTTCATTTCTTACTCTCGCAGAGGCAGAAATAAAATTATCTTTGAAAATTTGCCTTTTTTTTTACGTTCGAATAAAGCATTCGAAGACTTTTTGGTCATATTTCCTTTTGACATATTATTTTGTATTTTGCCGTAAATATTTTATCTAGAACGCGGAAACAGAAAGGGAAGCGAGAAAAGTGCCGACAAAAGAGTATCTCCCAACCAATTCAATATTTCTTCGGCTTTCATCACTTTAGCAGATGGTTTGAAGCGCTCGACGACGATATGTGCGTCAAAAGAAGGAATGTGAAAAGAGCAGTGTGCAGAAGGGATTAAATGGAGAAAAGTAGTAGTAAGAGTTCAGTCATGGGGAGAAAGACGGTAAAAAAAATAAATAAGACGACACAACTGACCATTCGTGTCTCTACATTCAAGAATTTTCCTGTTTGTACCTTTTTTTATATATTTCTATACTCACAGATGAATGCTAAGGGATCAAGAGATGGTAAAAAGAGGAAGTTAAAATAATCCTGAGATTTATGCTACTTATATTTAAAATCCCAAAGGACCAAAAGTGGTTTAGTAAAGCCTTTTTTTTATATTTGGATAAGAGTTGATATATTATTGGTACTCATATTGGCCTATTACTGCTGATATAAAGGTTCATTTGAAAAACACTTTAGAGAAAAAAAGGGTATAGATTTAAAGCTAGGAATAAGAAAAGGGTAATTGTAAAGAATATAGCCTTCTGCAAAAGAAAAGTCTGAATTTGAATTTCAGATTTCAGTTTGAAGAAATGCAATACTTTGATGTAGAGTTAATGAAGTATTATCCTTTATAATACAGGGTGGCCGGGCTTAATGTATTCCAAAAAAAGGCTTATTATTATGGAACTACCCCTCAGAATGCAATACACTGTTTATTCCTGGATTGGAAAACTCTCCGAGATTTTCTGGTTCTTGTCTGATCGGACCCAAGTGCGCACATTGTTCGGCAATTGCAGAAGATAAACTTTTTACACTGACTTCATTAGTAAAGATGTGGATGCCAGAGTAAAAGGTGCAGTGCGTTCTTTGGCTAGCGGAATTTAAATGTCATGCGTGTGCAGCGAAGTACTCGAACAGAATTCCACCAATGGGAAAGAACTTTAAAGGAGACGGGAACTTAGGTATCTTAAACTGGCAAGTATTCTTAAGTTTTCGTGGTAGATAACACTGCTGATGTGGTGATTTATTTTGGAGAAGGACTGATAAGTCTGCTAGGTAAGCCAGTAACGACATTCCATTCTCTTCGAACACTTCGCTGTACACGCTGGACTGGTTTAAATTCCGTTAACTAAAGTACGCACAATACCTTTTGCTATGGAGACCACATCTTTACTTATGAAGTCAATGTAACAAGTATATCGTTTGAGATTGCCGAATAGTTCGTTCACGAGTGGACAAACGGACTAAACCCAAAAAATCTCGGAGAATTTTCCAATCCATGGATGAACAATTTATTATATTCTGATGTATAGCTCCGTAATAATAAGCCATTACTTTTGGATACTTTAAGCCCGGAAAACCTGTATAAAAAATGAAGCTCCAAAAAGGAATTATTCGAATGGGACGAAGTAGCGTGTGATGATACTATAAGATAAGATATGCGACTGATTAATGTTTGATAGCCAGTAAATTAAAAGCCAGGTCTCCAGCTTATTGCAACGAAGCATTGGACTATTACATGAAGCAGAGGACATCTCCATGCTAAAAAATAACACTTTCATTCATTATGGGTTTTATACTTAACATTATTCATTCGATCCAGATAAGCAATACTAATGCCTTACAGACGAATTCACTGAGTGTCTGAGCAGATACTCCATTTTAAAGAGGAGGTAGATTTCTTTCGACTACAAGAAGCAAAATAGTCAAATCAAAGGATACTTCAACATTTAAATCTAAACTGAAGGGATAGATCATGCCATTAAACCGAAAACGATGGTAGAAAGCTAGGTCAGAGAGATAATCTGATTGACTATCACAGTTATTGAAAATATTTTATCAACGATTCGATGTGTAACCGAAATGCCACTGACTCAAGGATCGTTAATAGGCGACTTAGTAAACAGGGTCTGAGTCACAAAAGCCACTGTGCCGATTGCTCCTCTTCGTTGCATATGACAACGGTTTAATGTGATTCCGGCATCATTCTACCAGCTATCGCACGGACTGGATTAAAATAGCTTTTAATACTGAATATCATACAAAATTGAGCACCAATGACACGTTAAGTTGTGTCTAGAGACATACATGATAGTAGCAAGATACTATCCAGATTATCGTCCGACACACTGCCCAACAACTAAGATATATGTAAATGGATGACATTTCATTTTTTACAACCAAAACCAATTGATTTTCATCAGTGACATCCTATAGCACAGTCGTGCATTGTCCAGAATTCTACTCTCTGAGGTAACATCCTTCGTTTCATACCCCTGGGATCACATTTCAGTAGACTAATATCCGGCCACTCAGGGAGCTCAATTCAATTGTTTGTCTGCATGTTTCTTTTACACTTATCAAGTACACATAGTTGTCCAATATAATTTTTATAGGTCTGGTTTGGATTTTGATGAACTGATGTTTTCGACGTTACAAGATCGCTTCGATCTAACTCGCCATTCAGAGTGTGTATATAAAGGAGTTTAGCAGAAGCACGTACATCAAATCTAAGAGTCGACTTCTGGGTGTGTAACAGCTTAAATTGGTGCCAGAGGTGGGTCAATGCATTATAGAATTTTTGCATTTGCTCTTATAGTTGTAGATTTATTGAATAAAACATACAACCCTTATACTACTGATAATTTATTGTTTTCAGTCCGAACATGAGTACATCACATGTACTGATTTTCGATCAATCTAGCTTCATTTTTAAAGTTATACATTGCATAAAAATTTTAAAGCTTATAAAACCAAAATAAGTTATTTTTCATGTAATTTTTTTTTATTCAACCCTCCACACACAAATTACGCATTATACTTTTTTACCTCTTTAGAAATGTCAATAACATCGAAGCTTTGCTGAATTGTTTTGTGTCCGTGAATATTCACACCAAATTTTAGATTGGAATCAAGAATTCAACATACCTGTTGAAGAAACCTTTTTGGGGAAAAAATAACCATTATATTTATTAACTAAAACTGTGTGTTAAGTCACGTCTTGTGGAAAGGCTCGGGAATTATCAGATATTTTCACAAAAAAATACATGATCCATCTTTAACAGGTATATCGTATCATGACGGACATTCGAAGCGCCATGGTAGGGTTGAAGAAACGTGCACGCGTATGAAAAAGTTCCATTTTCTCCCAGAGTTGCTGCAGGTATTAGCGACCGCTACGCACCAGAACGTGTGGTTTATGGTGCACTAGAACATTTTTCGATTCCGGTGCGAAACCACCTCTATGCTGCATATAACGGGAGGTGGATTGGACGCAGTGGACCTGTTCTTTTGAATCTACCCTTACCGGACCTCAGTCCCGCCTTGGATTGTTTCTTCTTTGGCCACCTGAAATCGCTTGCGTAAAGACGACTGTGGCTACAATTGAGGATCTCATGCATCTTCGTTGCCTCAGCTGATGTCTTCAGTATACACAATCTGCTTAAACAATTCCGACAATTATTCGTTCGTCGGCGTCTCCTGTACTATGACCTATGCTGCAGCAACTTCGAATAATTCCTGTAACAATCGCTTGTCGTTGTAGTTCTGACGTCGAGCTGTGATGAATTGTTCGTATTCTAAGCATTCTTTACGTCTAATAAATGTTTTTCTTACCTGTTATTAGTCCTTTTCATTCCACTTGATATCACACCCTTCATAACCGTTTTTGCAAATTACTACGACTAACCATGTTTTGCGACCCCATATTCTATATTGACTTGTCATGCTAGTACTACCTACTGTCACCCATCTGAGTTTGTCGGTTGAATTCAGCAACATCCAGTATATAGGAAAAAACAAAGTCATTGACCACGTGAGAAAATTCAATCATTCACTAAGATATCATGACATCTTTTTTGTTGTTGAGTAGTGAGTGGCTAAGAACTGATTTTGCGGAAATCGATTTCAAAGGTATTTTAGATATGGGAAGCGTAAAAGATACAAAATATTTTCGTTTTAGAAATTCATATCTTGTTAGACGAGAGCTATAACAAATAATTATGAAGGAATTCGAAAATTATTGCTAAATTTATTAGTCTTTCTCTTAAATTGTTTTTAACAATAATACATATTTTGAATTTTAATTGTAGTTAAATAACATAATTACGGAAAAGTATTTAATGGAAGGTAATGTTTTTCTATATTTATTCTGATACGTTTGCAGAAAAATTATTATAGTTTGTTTTTAAATAATAACTCTTGGGGAAATAGTATGGACATGAAATATAGCTCATTAACATTTATTTATCTCGTATTATTTCTTGTTTGTGAACTAAACCTAGCCTCCATAGTTTCATTTCTTGACTCAAGGATAATCAGTTTGATTTTTTTAGCACATCTCTCCTTGTATAGCACCGAATATGGATAATTCTTTATGAAACTACTAAATGTTTGATGTCAATTTTTTAGAAAATTAATCCTTTTAAGTAGAACTGGAATGTTTCTATATCCTGACGCGATTACAAAGAAATAAAAATTATATATTTAACATAGCGATGGGATTTGGGATCTTTGGGGAGGGGGGGTTGAGCCTGAAAATCCGCAACCACGGTGACGGTTCACGGGCCGTGGGTAGCCTGGTGGTTAGAGAATCGGACTCCAAACCTGAAGCCCTGGGTTCGATTCCCGAAGCCACCAAATACTCTCGATTAAAACGGGTACAGTGGGTCCAGGCGTGACTGAATCACGATTGTGGGGGCTGTAGAATTTCCCCCCCCTCAGTCCCCTGCAATGTGGTGGTGGGGGATAGGGGGGGTCGCCCATAGTCCCTTCGGGGTTTTGGGCCCAGCAATCGTACTGTCACCTGTATGGTTCTCAAGGCTTAGGCTAACGACATACGTATTTCTAGCCCCTAGCAACTATGAATTTCGTGGACCTCGTTCTGAATACGTCAGACACAGGTGGCATTAGCCACAACTACGTTAAAAGCAAACTGTACGTAAATTACTCATATAAGTTGTCACGTTCTGTCGACCACGGGTGTGATAGGGCTCATGTAAGAAACAGTTATGATCTAAAGTTAACCACTAAAGTACAGTCTTAAGCACTTATGAGTGAGTAAATATTAACGCGTCGCACTGTTATGCTGAACGAGGGCTTTTGGAGACAGACCTCATAATTTTGAACTACGGTCAAATGACGAGAATGACAACGGAGCTGGCACCTCATATCCTTACTACAACACCACACCAACAGGAGGACGTTTCAGCTCTCGGCAGGTTTTACGTGCATCGCTCCCCTACACGCGGAGGGCTTTCAGTTATACTGGTCTCGAACTCACACACACACATGACATGTCACTCACGATCCAATGCCTTGGCCCCTAGGCTACAACGGCCACAAACTCTTTTGAGAATTCTCTCTGATAACTAAACCCGAGGATCAATAAAACTTATTAATCTTATATTAGATATATAGAAGCACATCTTTTATTTATTCTCTTGAACACTGTTGCTGTGAACTTGCTAAAATCGTTACCCGTAAGGTGGATGACTTCAAACTTTCTATGAATTCTTTTCTTTGGAATTAATATTACGAATTGCGATCACCGCTCGCTCACACTATGCTTTCCGCTTAGAATCAACTTTCAACCATTACCTCGCTTACTCAACGACTAGCCCTTAAATAAAAGTCTGCATAAAATAGAGTCATCTCTACGGAAAGTGGGTTTCAATTAAAATCATAGTTAAAAGGAGTATTTTTCTTTAGAGGATTAGTAGAACCCCGAATATAACTCGTTACAAAGTATCAATTTTTTTTTTAAGTACTTCTTAGGAAAACGAACATTTTATCAGTTTCATTCTCTATTAAAGCTGTTCATAATAGAATAACTATTTTTTCCGATTTCAAATAATACCATTTCTATGGCAGTACTTCAAATATACCATTTGCAAGAATATTTACCATAACAAAAGACTCTTTCACTGTACGGTGAACGAAATTCCCCTGACTGCAATAACAATTCCAGTCTCTCTTTACAGCTGCCACCGCTGATTATTACTCTCCACTTATATATCTATTACGGGCCCACACAGCTTCTATCTTTTTGTCCCAACACTTCTTTTCAGTCGCAAACAGCTTCATTTCCATTACATTGCCCGAGAATAAAGCTCAATAAGTAGTTGATCCTGTTCGGGGCGTAGAACACACTCTGGTCTTTCTTTTTTACTTAGCTCGATATCTTTTTCTTTATTCCAACAATCCCTTTTAACTGATTCGTATATATATTTTTCGTTTAATTTTCTGTTTCATTTTTGAGCCTTGATCTGTTCTCATTGTAAAAGCTTTTTATTTTCCTTAACTGTTTTTTGTTACGCTTTTACTACATGTTTGATCAAAGTGATATTTGTGGAAAAGAATTTCAACATTTTTAGACACCTAAAAACCTATGGATTATTAACTGCAAGGAAATGATAGTTCGTAGGACATTTCTATCTTTTTATTTTGATTGGTGTAAAGAAATAGCCCATAAATTAAACTATTTATAAAATTATTGAATAGTATTGGAATCTGATTTTTGAGTGTTGTTAAAAACTAATAGCAAATTTTCTACAAAGAAAGAAAGAACACATATTAGAATAATCAACTTACGTTTATGATAAATAACGCTTTTAATTTGCGTGTAACACCTTAATCTTTACATATTTAGAAAAGTACACATAATATTAGTTTATATAATATTTACATAAGAATTTGCATAATATTTTACCTCAGAAATATACTATTTTTTATTGAATGAAAAATATGAGATTTATGACAGTTTGACTAGCATAAGCAACTAAAATTAAAAAAAATCCTTTTATCGTTTAAGTGAAATTTAGATTCTCGAACACATAAGTGCAGTTTTTTGTTATCCTTACAAATTGCCTTAAAAAGGCGAATACAATAAAACATTAATATACCACATTATACCTTACTATAAATTAAGCAAGCATATATTTATTCTTAAGGTATCCGACTAAGTCAGTAACCGTGATTTTGTAAAAGCGTATAAATGGATAATATTTACGATATTTAGAGTCACTTAGCTTAGAAAACGTATATAAAATTGTCTTAAGAATTTTATAACAATCAAAAATTAATTAAGTACAAGATTTTCCCAAAAAATGAACATGGAATGACCCATTTTCAAAACATTCTCCTTTTCTGAAAAATGCATCTATTATAATAATATTTTGTCTGTATGTAGCTCAGACCTCTGTACAGAGGCTGAACTAGAATTTTTGAAATATATAACTTAAAAGTGGGTTTATCCATGTTTTACGACAACAGAGGGGAGAAATTTTAAGAAAAAATCGCCGATAATTATTTCAATGGGTTGTAACTCTGAAAATAATGTATAATTTTCAAAAATCCTAGTTCAGACTCTCTGGAGAAGTTTTTACTATAAATAAGTATATATAAAATATTTTTATTATAAAAGCATTTTTTAAAGAAGGAGAACGTTTTGAAAAAAGGTTATTCTAAGTTAATTTTTTGCCAAATTATTGTACTTAAATTATTTTTTTCGTAACAATGTCCTTAAAACAATTTTATACATGTATTCTAATATGAGTGACACTAAATATCAGGAAAATTATCCATTTATGCGCTTTTTTAAAATCACGGTTCCGAACGTAGTCGGATACCTTAAATACTTATTCTTAAAGTATACGGGCATTTCCTATGAAATCGTTGACCAATTGAGAATCAGGTAGTCAAAAGCGTTTTTGTTGTCCAAGAACAGCTGCGCCCCTGAAAAGTCGAATATATTGCACTAATATCCCTCTCTCTCATAGCAATTAATTAAATATGGGATGAGGATATCATGGATGTGTCTCAGTCCAACATAAAATACCTGGCCAAAATATTAGGTTGGGGAAAAAACTCTAGTAATAAATTTTCACAATCTCCTCTTGATCCCGATTTCTTATTACTTTGGAAGTTTTGCAATGCGAGAAAAAAGTGGTAATCGTTTGGTGCCAGGTCCAGACTATGTGGTGGATGCATTAAAACTTTCCAACCAAGCGTCCAGAGTTTCTGACGAGTCTCTACAGACGTGTGTGGCCTGGCATTGTCCTGATGAAACACAACACCTCTTCTGTTGGCCAATTCTGGCCGTTTCTGGTCAGTCACTAGCTTCAAATGGTCCAATTGTTGACAGTAGATATCTCAATTTAGTGTTTGGTCCTACGGAAGCAACTCATAACAAATTACTCCTTTACAGTTCCCCGAAATACACAGTAGAACTTTCTTGGATGTTAGTCCTTGTTTGGTCACAGCTTGAGCTGCTTCACCGCACTTTGACCACGATCGTTTTCGCACAATATTGTCGGATGTGACTCATTTCTCTTCCCCAGTCACCATCCGCGTAAGAAATGGGTCGATTTCATTCCGTTTGGCCAGGGATTTGCAGACAGAAATTCGATCTATCATGTTTTTTGTGTTAATTGGTGTGGTACCCAAATATCGAGCTTCTTTTTGAATCCAACTTTGCTCAAACGGCTTAAAACTGTTTTATGGTTGATCTTTAGCTCTTGGGCGATGCTACGACTACTAGCATGCCAGTCAACTTCGATTATTTCTGTGAGTTTATCTACATTTTCGAAGACGGTAAGGGGCAACATTAACATCAAAAATGCCTGAACGGGATCAAAAAACCCAAAATTGCACTTAATTAGCTGTTACAGTATCGGCACCCTAAACACCATTCACAATTTCAGGCGCCGGGCTTGCATTTTCTTCTTTATCAAAGAAGAACTGAAAAATATTCCGAATTTTCCCTTTGTTGACTTCTATTTTTAACACCCTGTAACTCAAAACTGAATGAACCAAACAAAAAACATCAAAATAATTTTTTTAGTGTGAAATGTCATCTTGACAACTAGCATAAATTTTAAATTGTTTGATCGATACCTCACGAGATATCGACACTACTGCCGAATGAAGGATTTCTTTTTCCCCAACATAATATTACATCTATATTACCGTAAATTTTCCTTTTTCATGATGAGAGAATGTGATGGTATCATGCTGCAGGTACTCTCCAGATAGAAGTATGCTGAGAATCAATACCCAGGCTTAATCCAGATTCATCTATAAAAGCACGGTTTTCCAAAAAGGCCTTGTCTAAGGTGCCTGTGCTAAGGCTAAAATGCTCACTTGTGTGTTTCCCTGAGTGGTATACAATCAATGGTCTCTTAGAATCTAGCCCTCTCTCATAAAACCATTGAGCAAATTTAGACCAAGATATTTGTTTTCCGTTAACAGAATACAGCTTGCATTTGTAACAACTCTTTGCATCGCTACAGAAAGTGTCCTTTAAAGATTCTCATTCTTCTCGTTGTGGATCTCAATGAACATTTTCTAAGTATTCTCAAGATGAATTGGGTCTCTTGAAATTTTTTTCACAAATCAAACCCGATATTGAGGGCAACATTGTAGTCTCCTGTAAGTGTGATCAAATTATTTTCAATCGAACAACAGTTCTCACATCTCCTACGTTCGATGCTACACAGATCTTACTCTATACCTTATGAAATTTAGCAAAATACTCAGACATATGGCACAAATGTCATGGACAAGAATGATCACATAAGATTTCTACAACCTTTCGTGTGCTTATATCTCCTCCGAAATCAATGAGTAGATAGGCCAATGTGCACATGCGTATTCGAGTCTGAAAATTTGTGTATGGATCTTCTGTGGTGTAATTAATATGTTTTGCTCAATACTTTTAGGAAAGATAGTCAACATTTGAAAATTTTCTTTATTTTGCATACGAGAGTATATACACTACATGGTATAAAATATAATGCCAAGAAAGAGTAATCAAAAAATATATGAATTGCATTGGAATTGAACCTCGCCGATTGAAGGGAATTACATGAAATGCGTAGTTCTCCACCACTTTTAAAAAATATAAGAGAACAAAATTGCAGATAAGGTAATATCATTGCCATCGCATTTACCAGAAATAATCCTACCGGATTTTTTTTCTTGCCTGTCACACAGTGGCTGCGTATAATAAGGAAAAGTCAAGAGTGCTGACTTCTAGTAGTCAAACGAATACACGAGGGGCATGGTGATTCGACTCTAAAAGGCAGGATATATATATATATATATATATATATGTATAGTATAGTATAGTAAAAAAAAGTGAAACAAGTTGTAAAACCTACAATCCCCAAGAAGAAAGAAATAAAATTAGAGTTCAAGAGACAAAACAAATGTAGATACAAAAAGAGTCTTTGGACCGATGGAAGGTCCTATTATGATTTCTAGAGCTGTCGTTGAATTAGACCAGTGATTTAGGGTTAAGCAATGCTTTATGGATCCACCTTCCCCGTAAAGCAGAAATTTTCGACATAATTGGAAAGAAAAATAGGCTGGTTGCATTCCCTATTTTTCACTAAATGGTTTTGATGCCCTTTAACTTCATGGCAACGCAAGAATGATGTACAATCAGGATTTAATGAGTGTTTTAAATATCTTTATAAAGAATGGAAGCTACGATTCATATTAAAAAGTAAACCGAAATTCTTTGAATATAAGATTTTAGCAGATTTAGTCAGAATTTGAACACACTTCCTTTTTCTACCAGAATAAATTGTAAAACGTATTACTGAAGAATTCATTTATCTTAAAATGGGTATTCTTGTGTTAGAATTAAAATTCACACACACATTAATGTTAGAATAATTAATTTATCAGAGGTAATGTTTTTGGATGTAGAGAATCCTTAATTATTCTGAGGAAGAAAGACTTTATTTTTATCCATATTTGGTAAATAATATAAAGAAAAAAAAAACAATTTTTCTTGAAGAAATTATTTTACAAAAAACTCCAATAAAAATTTTAATTAGATATTTTTTAATACATTAAATTGCAAAGTTAATTTCAAGCAATTTTACGTGGCATTGTTCGGCATCGAAAAAATAATAGATATGTAGAAGAAACTATCTAAAATATAATAGATTTGTAGAAAAAAACTATCTATTTGATTTCTTTTCGAAGTCAATTTTTAATTTTATCCCTTAGTCAGGGCCTACTATCTTGTTAAAATATCCAAGTTAATTATTTTCGTTTTTATCTTCATATGGTGCAACATTTTTTCGCTTATTTTTCAATTATTTAACCAAAGTTTCCATTACAAAAGTGCGTGTAATATTTTCTTATTAAAAATTATTTTAGCTCATTTTTCTTTCGAAATTTACAAAGAAAAAAATAAGACAAACATCTCTTTTCTTTTTATTTTATAACTATATCTACTGGATATTTGAAAAAACAGACATTTGCCAGACAAGACTGGCAAAAAAGCAACGGAAAAAAAATGGAAGATCAAGTTATCATTATACGAATTGACTTTAGTATAAATTGAGTTATATTTAAAATTACGAAACTTACAAATGATATTAGCTTTTTTTTTATCTCGATATGTATATCTGGTTTCAATTACCTTTTTTAATAGAATTAAAAATAATAAATGGAAAAAAAGTGCATATTGTGACCAAAAATATATTTTTTTATTTTTTTGTCTTATGATTCGTAATTTAAGAAAGCAGTCTCTCCTGTATCCTGGTCCTGTTATTTAAATCTCAGTTACTTTTGAACATATAGCATATCTAAAACAGATTATTTTTTCCAGACTTTTATTAAAATTTAACAATGATTGTGTCTGTTTTGCTGCTTTGTATGTGTCTTTCATGACAAAACCCTATTTAGAAATATATGGTTTATATAAATAATTGGCTTATCGATTTTGTATCCATCATCAAGTTTGATTATAGTTAAATGATAGCCAAAATTCATACTTTTGGGCGGTAGGACTCAACATTTAATGTCGCTTAAGTCTCAATATGTTATTTTTAAAATGATATGTTGAAGTAATGTGTGTGATTTACAAACTCTCATTAAGTGAATGAGTTCGTTCAAAGTCAGGATTTTGAAAAAGTGTATAAATGAATAATCTTCTCGTTATTTAGTATCCACTTAATTAGAACATAAAAATTAAAATTGTTTTAAGAACATTATTACATGAAAAATTTATTTAAATGCATATTTTTGGCAAAAAATGAAAAAATTAGTGACATTTTCAAAGCGTTCTCTTTTTAAAAATTTCTTCTATATTTACAATATTTTGCATATATATAGCTTCTATACCAGGGTTGAACTATGATTTTGAAATATATAATTGAAAAGTGGATTTGTTCATATTTTATATACAGTAGGGGTAAATTTATACATAAAAAAGGTTATTAATTCAATCGATAGTAACTCTGAAAAAAAAATATAAATTATTCAAAATTTTAGTTTTGTTGCTTTTGATGCCACTAGGCCGCTTAATAGATGGTGTCAGATTGAGGCTCACAAAATTCATCGTGGCAAAGGGCTACTTTTTTTTTATGTCTACCATTATCATTGGTTTGAACATCATACAATTGATGGTACGATTTGGCTCGGATTGTAAGCGATTTGTCTGCGATTGAAAATATTTGTTCAACACCGGAGTAGAAGTTTTATCTATGCAAAATAAAATGCTATTATTATATAGCAGAATTTATTATAAAAGGAAAATGTTTTGAAAATATGTCATTTTTTTCTTCATTTGTTTCCACAAACTTGAATTTAAATTATTTCTTATTGTAATAAAATTCTTAAAATTACATGTATATTCTAATTTAAGCGGTATTAAACATCAAAAAATTGTCTGTTTATACGCTTTTTCAAAATATATGACAGCTACGAAAATCACCTTAAGGTATCGGACTACGTTCGGAACAGTAATTTTAAAAACGCATAAATGAATCATTTTCATGATATTTACTGTCACTTAGATATTAAAATTCATGTATAAAATTGTTTTAAGGACATTTTAACAAAAAAAATTTATTTAAAAATACAATATTTCAGCAAAAAATTAATTTAGAATAAACTTTTTCAAAATGTTCTCCTTTAATGCAAAAATGCTTCTATTATAATAATATTTTGCCTTTATATAGCTCAGACCTCTGTACAGAGGCTCAACTATGATTTTTGAAAATTTCACATTATTTTCAGAGTTACAAAAAATTGAAATAATTATCTGCGTTTTTTTCTGAAAATTTCTCTCCTCTGTTGTCGTAAAACATGGATATAAACCCACTTCAAAGTTATATATTTCAAACATTCTAGTTGAGCCTCTGTACAGAGGTCTGAGCTATATACAGGCAAAATATTATCATAATAGAAGCATTTTGCACAAAAGGAGAATATTTTGAAAATGGATCTTTCTATATGTTTATTTTTTGTCAAAATATTGTACCTAAATAATTTTTTATTGTATTACTGTTCTTAAAACAATTTTATGTACGTTTTCTAATCTAAAAGACACCAATACAAAAAAGACAAAAAAAAACGCCAATAATTATTTCAAATAGTTGTAACTCTGAAAATAATGTTAATTTTCCAAAAAACCTTAGTTCAGCCTCTCTATAGAAGTCTGAGCTATATACAAGCAAAATATTATTATAATAGAAGCATTTTTCACAAAAGGAGAACATTTGAAAAATAAATTATTCTAAGTTAATTTTTTGCCAAAATATTGCAGTTAAATAATTTTTTTTTGTCAAAATGTTCTTAAAACAATTTTATACATGTATTATAATCTAAGTGACACTAAATATCATGAAAATTATCCATTTATGCGCCTTTTTAAAATCACGGTTCCGAACGTAGTCGGATTCCTTAAAGGAATTGCAAATTCACTAAAACGCAAAAAGGGCGAAATGAAAGAGTGTAAGGGAAATGTAACTAAAAAATTGCGTATCTCTTGCCTGAAAATGGTGTGCGGAAAATGTACAGGAAAAATTGAACTTCACTGTACTTATTGCAAATAATGAGGTATGTGTAGAACATTACGCATAAACACGATAATCATTGATGAAAAAATTCGCATTCTTAAAAAACATATGATTTTGCTTATAATAATATTTTTTAAACATTATTATTTTATTTCATTTTACAAGACTACAAAAATTTCTTATTAAAGTTTTCCGTGCTATAAAGGGTTATAATATAGGAAAAATTGAATGCAACAATATTAAAAAGTATTAAAACAAAACCTTACTCAACAGTTGTTGTTATGTTGTTACTAATGCCACCTGATCGGCAAAAGCCAGATCAAGGCCCATGAAATTAACTATGGTAAAGGGCTAAGTGACGCCTGCCGTTAGCCGTAGCTTTGAGCACCATACAGGTGACAGTACGATTTGGTCCGATTCCCCCCTCCCCAATTTAGAGGGGAACATTCTGGGGGTGGTCAGAGGCCTTCCCGAAAGAACGATAGATGGCGACACCACCTATCACCACCTCCACAATTTAGGCATGAAACTGGATTGAAGGAGGAAATTTTCTCCAGTTTCCAGCACTCGTAAAATCGGCCCGCAAGACTTTCCGGACCCACTTATTTAACGAGCACGTGCCCGCGTGTACTCGGAGGGTATTTCGCGGTACCGGCATCGAACCCAGGCCTTCCGGTCCGGAGTCAGGTGCTCTAATCACTAGGCTACCCACGGCCCGTTCCTCAACAGTAGTACCGCAATTGACTCGTTATTACATCTATGTTATATATTTTATATCACTGTGCCGATACGACACCGGTAGACGTTTAAGGGTAATTTAAATCTCTGCCATTCTAGTATTAACGTGATTCCTATACCTGTTATTACTGAAAGAAGTATGCATATTTTCTAGAGGATCTGTCATTGAGTGCACTTGAATGTATGGTTCCAACTTACGACGGTGACCACCGTATAAGAATAACATGTCATACGGTAAATTCGAGATATATTCCGTAACAAGTTATAAGGTATGATGTGTTTGCGTTGAACGGCCTGCTGTATCACCTGACCTGAACCCATTTAGCGCTTTTCTGTGAGGATCCATAGAGAAAAAGGGTATACACCCAACCTTTGAAACAATATTGCAGGAAATTCGAAAATGTATTACAGATGCTTGAGCCGGCATGTCACGTGACGTCAAGAAAGTGTAGTGGGAAATGCAAATCTTTATTCAGATGTATATTGTTGCTGCAGACACCATTTTGGGTAGGATAGATAAATAAGCGTTATTTACGGAAAAAACGTAGTTTTGATCAACGCAATGAAACCCATGCTTGCTTTGTGCTTTCTATTTGTATAATTTTTGTGTGCAAGGTATTTTTTTTACAAAATCGATGGTTTTCAACACTTTTGTAAGTGACTTTTTCTCGTATCTCTGGCTTTTTCCTTTTTGGAGATCTCTGACTCTAAATTAATACACTTGGCGGTGATGTGATCAGTTCGTGTGTGTGTGTGTTTGTAGCGCATGAAAACTTTCCTACTTTTATGACTATAGATTTTGCCATTCAAATATTATTGGAGTGAGTGAATATTAACGTCGCACTGTTGTGACGGGCTCACGCGTCTTTTCATTAACATGTCCTTTGGGTTCTTTTGGGGCCAGGATTAATGGCAACTCTTTTCCAAACAAAACCCAAGAAGTGAAACGTGAATATAAGATTAAATTAGATAGCTTTTAAATATCAAGTTTGAGTAGCGAGATGCTTAGCGATTTTAGAGAATGTTATGATGAGAGAGTGATTGATACGTTGTGAAGTGACAGGCAACAGAAGTTATGCCGATTGATTGATTGATTGATTGAATATTAACGCCGCACTGTTCAGCTACACGAGGGCTTTTGGCGACGGACCACTTTATGCCGAAGATAGAGCC
>BMAV01013692.1:0-20416 GCA_019973955.1 Trichonephila inaurata madagascariensis | reverse complement strand
GGAAATGGGCCCTTTTTGGTAAGTTTCTGGGGAAAAAAAAATAGTGATGGGATGTCACCAAAACAGACTATTGAAAGGGGGGACGAATTTCAAAGAAATAGTGATGGGTATGTCACTAAACAGACTATTAAAAGAGGGACGAATTTCAAAGAAACAGTTGGGTATAACTTTTGAACTAATTAAATTTCACAACGAAACATAGGGATCGGTTGAATTCCGTAAAAGAAAACTAAGTTTGGAGAATTGACCGGTTTTTTTAAAATCGGTCGATAAGTTCTTTCCACCAAATATATTTTTTAAGAAGGTTTTATTTAAAAAAAAATTTGGACTTTGAAAAGGGGGAAAGATTTAGTTCCTGGTCAAATTTCGATAAATGGGTCTTTTTTTAAAAGTTTCTGGGTAAAAATTGTTGGGCATGTCAGAAAAGACAATTGAAAGAGGGACGAATTTCAAAGAAACAGTTGGGCATAATTTTTGAACTAATTAGAATTTAGAAAAAGCGTCATACATATTCGGGGATCAGCGTTGAACCCGGTCAGAAAACAAGTTTGGTTAGAATTACCCGGTTTTTTTTAAAATGGTCGGTAATTTGGGCTTTCCAGCCAAAAGGGGCGTTTTTCAAAAAGTTTTTTTTTTAAAAAAAAGTTCAGGATTTTCGGAACGGCCCGATTTAGATTCCTGTAATTTTGAGGAAAGGGGCCGTTTGGTAAGTTTCGAGAAAAAAAAAATAGTGGTGGGTATGTCCAAACAGACTATTAAAAAGGGGACGAATTTAAAAAACAGTTGGGCTAACAAAATAATAAACGAAAAAGGTTTTTTCCCCCTCAGCGTTGAATTATCTGCAAAAAAAAATTAAGTTTGGGGAAAATTCCGGTTTTAAAAATCATCGGTAAGTTGGTTTTTCCCCAAGTAGGTCGGTATTTTCAAGAAGGTGTTTCATTTAAAAAAAAGTTACAGGACTTTCGTGAAACGGATACCAGATTTAGATTCCTGGTCAATTTTCGAGTGAAATGGGTCACTTTGGTCAGTTCCTAGGGTAAAAAAAAAATAGTGGTGGGTATGTCACTGAAAGACTATTGAAAGAGGGGACGAATTTCAAAAAAACAGTTGGGCATAACTTTTGAACTAATTAGAATTTCAACAAGCGCTATACATATTTGTGACTAGCGTTGAATTATGTGCAAGAAAAACGAAGTTTGGTAGGAATTGGAAGATGACAAAATATTGACCAAAACTGACGGATAAGAGAAATACTTTGCAATTAAGCCCAGTTGAAAGAGGAACGCTTCAAAAAGGATAATACCGCAATTAAATTTTTTTAACTTTTTTTTTCGGTGCTTTTCTGATACTTGTCATAGAAATGCATTACCAAAGAGCAATAACTCGAGTTCTACTAATCGCAGGGTAATGTTTTAAGTGTCTTTGGGTTTGGGAATGGCTCCCCGTTTGAATAACACCCGGTTTTTTAAAATTAGTCTGTATGTTGGCTTTCAATCCAGATAGGTCGTTTTTTTCAAAATGTTTCATTTTTAAAAAAAAGTTACAGGAATTTCGTGAAATGGAGACCAGAATTAAATTCTTGGTCAAATTTTGAGTGCAATGGGTCACTTTGGTAAGATTCTAGGGTAAATAAAAAGTGTTGGGCATGTCACAGAAACAGATTATTGAAAGAGGGGACGAATTTCAAAGAAACAGTTGGGTATAACTTTTGAAATAATTAGAATTTAGACAAGCGTCATACATATTCGTGATCAGTGTTGAATTCTGTGTCAGAAAACCTAAGTTTGGTGAGAATTGGCCGGTTTTTTAAAATCGGTCGGTAAGTTGGCTTTTCAGCCAAGTAGGTCGGTATTTTGAAGAAGGTGTTTCATTTAAAAAAAGTTACAGGACTTTCGTGAAACAGAGACCAGATTTAGATTCCTGGTCAAATTTCGAGTGAAATGGGCCCTTTTTGGTAAGTTTCTAGGGTAAAAAAAAATAGTGATGGGTATGTCACTGAAACAAACAATTGAAAGAGGGGACGAATTTCAAAGAAACAGTTGGGCATAACTTTTGAACTAATTAGAATTTTGACAAGCGTCATACATATTCGTGATCAGCGTTGAATTCTGTGTCAGAAAACTAAGTTTGGTTAGAATTGGCCGGTTTTTAAAATCGGTCGGTAAGTTGGCTTTCCAGCCAGAGAGGTCAGTTTTTCAAGAAAGTGTTTCATTTAAAAAAAAAGTTACAGGACTTTCGTGAAACGGAGACCAGATTTAGATTCCTGGTCAAATTTCGAGTGAAATGGGCCACTTTGGTAAGTTTCTAGAGTAAAAAAAAAATAGTGGTGGGTATGTCACTGAAACAGACTATTGAAAGAGGGGACGAATTTCAAAAAAACAGTTGGGCATAACTTAATAACTAACTAGAATTTCGACAAACGGCATACATATTCGTGCTCAGCGTTGAATTATCTGCAAGAAAAACTAAGTTTGGGGAAAATTGGCCGGTTTTTTAAAATCAGTCGGTAAGTTGGCTTTCCAGCCAAGTAGCTCGGTATTTTCAAGAAGGTGTTTCATTTAAAAAAAAAGTTACAGGACTTTCGTGAAACGGATACCAGATTTAGATTCCTGGACAATTTTCGAGTGAAATGGGTCACTTTGGTCAGTTCCTAGGGTAAAAAAAAAATAGTGGTGGGTATGTCACTGAAAGACTATTGAAAGAGGGGACGAATTTCAAAACATTTGGGCATAACTTTTGAACTAATTAGAATTTCAACAAGCGCCATACATATTTGTGACCAGCGTTGATATGTAAAGAAAAACAAAAGTTTGGTAGGAATTGGAAGATGACAAAATATTGACCAAAACTGACGGATAAGAGAAATACTTTGCAATTAAGCCCAGTTGAAAGAGGAACGCTTCAAAAAGGATAATACCGCAATTAAATTTTTTAACTTTTTTGGGTTTGCTTTTCTGATACTTTGTCATAGAAATGCATTACCAAAGAGCAATAACTCGAGTTCTACTAATCGCAGGTATTTTTTAAGTGTCTTTGGTTTGAAATGGCCCCCCGTTTGAATAACACCCGGTTTTTTTAAAATTAGTCTGTATGTTGGTTTTCAAATCCAAATAGGTCGTTTTTCAAAGGTTTCATTTTTAAAAAGTTACAGGAATTTCGGGAAATGGAGACCAGAATTAAATTTTTGGTCAAATTTTGACTGCAATGGGTCATTTTTGGTAAGATTCTAGGTAAAAAAAAAGTGTTGGGCATGTCACAGAAACAGATTATTGAAAGAGGGACGAATTTCAAAGAACAGTTGGGTATAACTTTTAAAATTAGAATTTAGACAAGCGTCATACATATTCGTGATCAGTGTTAAATTCTGTGCCCAAAAAACCCTAAGTTTGTGAGAATTGACCGGTTTTTTAAAATCGGTCGGTAAGTTGGCTTTCCAGCCAGATATCTCAGTTTTTTCAAGAAGGTGTTTCATTTAAAAAAAAAGTTACAGGACTTTCGTTAAACGGAGACCAGATCTAAATTCCTGGTCAAATTTCGATTGAAATGGGCCACTTTGGTAAGTTTCTGGGGTAAAAAAAAAATAGTGGTGGGTATGTCACTGAAACAGACTATTGAAAGAGGGACGAATTTCAAAGAAACAGTTGGGTATAACTTTTGAACTAATTAGAATTTTGACAAGCGTTATACATTTTCGTGATCAGCGTTGAATTCTGTGTAAAAAAACTAAGTTTGGTGAGAATTGAATGGTTTTTTAAAATCGGTCGGTAAGTTGGCTTTCCAGCCAAATAGGTCGGTTTTTTCAAGAAGGTGTTTAATTTAAAAAAAAGTTGCAGGACATTCGTGAAACAGAGACCAGATTTAGATTCCTGGTAAAATTTCTAGATAAATGGGTCAAATTTGTGTTTCAGGTAAAAAATTGTTGGGCATGTCACTGAAACAGACTATGAAAGAGGACAAAATTACAAAAAACAGTTGGGCTTTATCTTTTGAACTAATTAGAATTTCGACAAGCAGCATACATATTCGTGATCAGCGATGAGTTCTCTGCATGAAAAACTAAGTTTGGTGAGAATTGACTTGTTTTTTAAAATCGGTTGGTAAGTTGTCTTTCCAGCCAAATAGGTCGGTTTTTTCAAGAAGGTGTTTCATTTAAAAAAGAGTTACAGGACTTTCGTGAAAAGGAGACCAGATTTAGATTCCTGGTCAATTTTCGAGTGAAATGGGTCACTTTGGTAAGTTTCTAGGGTAAAAAATAAATAGTGGTGGGTATGTCACTGAAAGACTATTGAAAGAGGGGACGAATTTCAAAAAAACAGTTGGGCATAACTTTTGAACTAATTGGAATTTCAACAAGCGCTATACATATTTGTGACCAGCGTTAAATTCTGTGCAAGAAAAACGAAGTTTGGTAAGAATTGGAAGATGACAAAATATTGACCAAAATGGACGGATAAGAGAAATACGTTTCAATTAAGCCCAGTTGAAAGTGTAACGCTTCAAAAAGGATAATAACGCAATTAAATTTTTTTTACTTTTTTTCGGTGCTTTTCTGATACTTGTAATAGAAATGCATTACCAAAGAGCAATAACTCGAGTTCTACTAATCGCAGGGTAATGTTTTAAGTGTCTTTGAGTTTGGGAACGGCTCCCCGTTTGAATAACACCCGGTTGCTTAAAATTAGTCGGTATGTTGGCTTTTAATCCAAATAGGTCAGTTTTTTTAAGAAGGTGTTTCATTTAAAAAAAAAGTTACAGGACTTTCGTAAAACGGAGACCAGATTTAGATTCTTGGTCAAATTTCTAGATAAATGGATCACTTTGGTAAGTTTCTAGGGTAAAAAAATTGTTGGGCATGTCACTGAAACAGACAATTGAAAGAGGGGACGAATTTCAAAGAAACAGTTGGGCATAACTTTTGAACTAATTAGAATTTAGACAAGCGTCATACATATTCGTGATCAGCGTTAAAATTCTGTCGAAAAACTGTTTGGTTAGAATTGGCCGGTTTTTTAAAATCGGTCGGAAAGTTGGTTTCCAGCCAGAGAGGTGTTTTCAAGAAAGTGTTTCATTTAAAAAAATTACAGGATTTTCGTGAAACGGAGACCAGATTTAGATTCCTGGTCAAATTTCGAGTGAAATGGGCCCTTTTTGGTAAGTTTCTACTGTAAAAAGAAATAGTGATGGGTATGTCACTGAAACAGACTATTGAAAGAGGGGACGAATTTCAAAGAAATAGTGATGGGTATGTCACTGAAACAGACTATTGAAAGAGGGGACGAATTTCAAAGAAACAGTTGGGTATAACTTTTGAACTAATTAGAATTTCGACAAGCGTCATACATATTTGTGATCAGCGTTGAATTCCGTAAAAAAACTGGTTTTGAGAATTGACCGGTTTTTAAAATCGGTCGATAGTTACTTTCCACCAAATAGGTCAGTTTTAAGAAGGTGTTTCATTTAAAAAGTTACAGGATTTCGTAAAACGAGAAGATTTAGATTCCTGGTCAAATTTCTAGATAAATGGGTCACTTTGTAAGTTTCTCAAAAATTGTGGGCATGTCACTGAAACAGACTATTGAAAAGAGGGACAGAATTTAAAAAGAAACAGTTGGGTATAACTTTTGAACTAATTAGAATTTAGACAAGCGTCATACATATTCGTGATCAGCGTTGAATAATCTGCAAGAAAAACTAAGTTTGTTGAGAATTGACTTGTTTTTTAAAATCGGTTGGTAAGTTGGCTTTCAATCCAAATAGGTCGTTTTTTTCAAAGTGTTTCATTTTTAAAAAAAAGTTACAGGACTTTCGTGAAACAGAGACCAGATTTAGATTCCTGGTCAAATTTCGAGTGAAATGGGCCCTTTTTGGTAAGTTTCTAGGGTAAATAAAAAGTGTTGGGCATGTCACAGAAACAGATTATTGAAAGAGGGGACGAATTTCAAAGAAACAGTTGGGTATAACTTTTGAACTAATTAGAATTTAGACAAGCGTCATACATATTCGTGATCAGCGTTGAATTCTGTGTCAGAAAACTAAGTTTGGTTAAAATTTGGCCGGTTTTTAAAATCGGTGGAGTTTTTTCCCAAGCCAAAAGGTCAGTTTTTCAAGAAAGTGTTTCATTAAAAATTACAGGACTTCTGAAACGGAGACCAGTTTTTGGGATTCTGGTCAAATTTCGAGTGTAATGGCCCTTGGGGTAAGTTTCTAGGGTAAAAAGAAATAGTGAGGGGATGTCAGTGAAACAGACTATTAAAAAGAGGGACGAATTTCAAAGAAATAGTGGGGGGTTTGTCATGAAACAGACTATTGAAAGAGGGACGAATTTCAAAGAAATAGGATAGTATGTCCGAAAAATTTTGAAAAGGGGGGAAAAAAGAAACAGTTGGGTATAATTTTTGAACTATAGAATTTCGACAAGCGTCATACATTTTTGTGATCAGGGGAATTTCCCGAAAAAAAAAAAAGTTTGGTGAAATTGACCTCTTTTTAAAATGGGTGATGTTGGTTTTCCACCCAAATAGGTCATTTTTTTAAGAAGGTGTTTCTTTTAAAAAAAAGTTACAGGATTCGGAAACAACCAGATTTAGATTCCTTAAATTTAGGGGAAAAGGGGGCCAGTTTGGTAAGTTTCTGAGTAAAAATAGGGTGGGTATGTCCTGAAAAGACTATTAAAAAGGGGGGACAATTTCAAAAATTTGGGTAACTTAATAACTAGAATTTCGACAAACGGCATACATATTCGTGCTCAGCGTTGAATTTTCGCAAAAAAACAAGTTTGGGGAAAATTGGCCCTTTTTTTAAAATAAAAGTCGGTAAGTTGGCTTTCCCCAAGTAGCTCGGTATTTTCAAGAAGGTGTTTCTTTTAAAAAAAAAGTTACAGGACTTTCGAAACGGATACCAGATTTAGATTCCTGGTCAAATTTCGAGTAAAAAGGGGCCCCTTTTTGGTAAGTTTCGGGGTAAAAGAAATGTAATGGGTATGTCTTGAAACAGTTTTATTGAAAAGGGGGGACGAATTTCAAAGAAATGGGATGGGTAGTCACGAAACGACTATTAAAAGGGGACAATTTCAAAGAAACATTTGGGGTATAACTTTTGCAATTAGAATTTAGACAAGCGTCCCCTATTCGTGATCAGCGTTGAATTATCTGCAAAAATAACTAAGTTTGTTCAGAATTGACTTTTTTTAAAATCGGTTGGTAAGTTGGCTTCAAATCAAATAGGTCGTTTTTCAAAGTGTTTCATTTTTAAAAAAGTTGGAATTTCTGAAATGGAGACCAGAATTAAATTCTTGGTCAAATTTTGAGTGCAATGGGTCACTTTGTAAGATTCTAGGGTAAATAAAAAGTGTTGGGCATGTCACAGAAACAGACTATTGAAAGAGAAGACGAATTTCAAAGAAAAAGGTTGGGTATAACCTTTGAACAAATTAGAATTTAGACAAGCGTCATACATATTCATGATCAGCGTTGACTTCTGTGTCAGAAAACCTAAGTTTGGTGAGAATTGGCCGGTTTTTTAAAATCGGTCGGTAAGTTGGCTTTTCAGCCAAGTAGGTCGGTATTTTGAAGAAGGTGTTTCATTTAAAAAAAAGTTACAGGACTTTCGTGAAACAGAGACCAGATTTAGATTCCTGGTCAAATTTCGAGTGAAATGGGCCCTTTTTGGTAAGTTTCTAGGGTAAAAAATAGTGATGGGTATGTCACTGAAACAGACTATTGAAAGAGGGGACGAATTGTAAAGAAACAGTTGGGCATAACTTTTGAACTAATTAGAATTTCGACAAGCGTCATACATATTTGTGATCAGCGTTGAATTCTGTGAAAGAAAAATTAAGTTTGGGGGAGAATTGGCCGGTTTTTTAAAATCGGTCGGTAAGTTGGCTTTCCAGCCAAATAGGTCGGTTTTTAAGAAGGTGTTTCAAAAAAGTTAGAGGTTTTCGTGAAACGAGACCAGATTTAGATTCCTGGTCAAATTTCTAGATAAATGGGTCACTTTGGTAAGTTTCTAGGGTAAAAAAATTGTTGGGCATGTCACTGAAACAGACTATTGAAAGAGGGGACGAATTTCAAAGAAACAGTTGGGCATAACTTTTGAACTAATTAGAATTTCGACAAGCAGCATACATATTCGTGATCAGCGATGAGTTCTCTGCATGAAAAACTAAGTTTGGTGAGAATTGACTTGTTTTTTAAAATCGGTTGGTAAGTTGTCTTTCCAGCCAAATAGGTCGGTTTTTTCAAGAAGGTGTTTCATTTAAAAAAGAGTTACAGGACTTTCGTGAAAAGGAGACCAGATTTAGATTCCTGGTCAATTTTCGAGTGAAATGGGTCACTTTGGTAATTTTCCCTGGGTAAAAATAAATAGTGGTGGGTATGTACTGAAAGACTATTGAAAAGGGGACGAATTTCAAAAACAGTTGGGCATAACTTTTGAATTTAATTGAATTTCAACAAGCGCTATACATATTTGTGACCAGCGTTAAATTCTGTGCAAGAAAAACGAAGTTTGGTAAGAATTGGAAGATGACAAAATATTGACAAAAACGGACGGATAAGAGAAATACTTTGCAATTGCCAGTTGAAGAGTAACGCTTCAAAAAGGATAATACCGCAATTAAATTTTTTACTTTTTTTCGGTGCTTTTCTGATACTTGTAATAGAAATGCATTACAAAAAGCAATAACTCAAGTTCTACTAATCGCAGGGTAATTTTTTAAATGTTTTTGAGTTTGGGAACGGTTCCCGTTTGAATAACACCCGGTTTTTAAAATTAGTCGGTATGTTGGTTTTAACCCAAAAATGGGTCGATGTTTTAAAGTGTTCCTTTTAAAAAAAAAGTTGGGAATTTTCGGGAAAGGGAAGACCGGAATTAAATTTTTTTGGTAAAACCAGTGAAAGGGGCCCCCTTTTGGTAAGTTTTTTAGGGTAAAAAAAAAAATAGTGAGGGGTATGTAAATGAAACAGATTATTAAAAGGGGGAAAATTTCAAAGAAACGGGTTGGGTATAACTTTTGAACTAATTGGGAATTTAGAAAAGGGTAACATTTTCGTGATAAAAGGTTAAATTCCTGTGCAGAAAATTTAATTTTTGGGAGAATTGCCCGGGTTTTTTTAAAATAAAGTCGGAAAGTTGGCTTTCCACCAGGGGTTTATTTTTTCCCAAGAAGGGGGTTTCTTTTTAAAAAATGTTACAGTACTAGAAACGGAGACCAGTTTTTAAAAACCCCCTGGCCTTTCGAGTGAAATGGGCCATTTTTGGAATTTTCGGGTAAAAAAAAAATTGTGGTGGGTATGTCACTGAAACAGACTATTAAAAAGAGGGACCGAATTTCAGAAAAAACATTTGGGGCTTTTAAATTTTATGAACTAATTAAAATTTTCCCGACAAACGGCATACCTATACAATTACCGGTTTTGGGAAATTCGGCGTTGGAATTTTTTCACCCAAAAAAACAAATTTTAAAGAAGGGGGTTTTTTAAAAAAATTCGGTTTCGGAAAGGGCCTTTTAGCCGGGTAGGTTTCCCTTTTTAAAAGGGGGTAAAAAAAAAATTTAAGGGTTTTCCCGGAAACAGCCCAAATTAAAAGAGGGAAAAAATTTCAAAAAAAATTGGGTTTTTTTGGAAAAATTTTTGGGGTTTAAAAAGGGAAATATTATGGGTTAATTTTCCCAAAACAAAAAACAAATTTGGAAAAAAGGGCCCGGTTTTTAAAAAACATTTGGGTTTTTTTAACCAATTTGTTTTTAAAAGGGGTTTTTCTTTTAAAAAAATTCGTTTAAAAACAGCCGTTAAAAACCCCGGTAAAAAATTTCATTTTGTTGGGAATTTGAAGGTTTTTTAAAAAAAAAATTTTTGGGGGGTTTCCGGCCAGAAAAAAGGGGGAGTTTTTCAAAAAAATTTTTCATTTTAAAAATAATTAAATTTCGGAAAACGGAACCCAATTTTTAAAAACCCGGTTTAAATTTCAGCAAAAAAAACCAATTTGGTAAGTTTCTTTTTTAAAAATTTTTGGTGGGTTTTCACCAAAAAGGGGCTTTTTTAAAAAAAGGGCAATTTAAAAAAAATTTAAAGGGAACTTTTAAAACAACCTTTAAAATTTCCGGCAAACGGCAATTCCCTTTTTGGTTTTTCAGGGTTTAAAAAAATTATAAAGGCAAAAAGAAAAAAAATGTTTCAAAAAAATTGGTGGTTTTTAAAACCCCCCTTTAAAAGGGGTTTAAAAGAAACTTTGGGTATTTTTAAAAAAAGAATTTAAAAAAGGGGTCAACTTTCGTGAAACGGAAAACCGGTAAAAAAATTTAAAATTTTGGGTTAAATTTTGGATTTTTTTGGAAAATGGTTTTTGGGTTTTAACCCGGGTTTTTTAAAAAAAAAATTTAAGGAATTTCAAGGGAAACCCAGAAAAAATTTTGGAAAGAGGGAAGGGAATTTTAAAAGGGAAAAAAGTGTTGGGCATGTCACGAAAAAACTATTAAAAAGAGGGACGAATTTAAAAAGAAACAGTTGGGTATAATTTTTTTGAACTAATTAGAATTTAGACAAGCGTCATACATATTCGTGATCAGCGTTAAATTCGGGCAAAAAAAAATTAAAATTTGGGTTGAGAATTGAATTTTTTTTAAAATGGGTTGGTAAGTTTTTTTTCCCAACCAAATAGGTGGGTTTTTCAAAAGGGGTTTTTTTTTAAAAAATTTCGGGCCCTTCTTTAAAAAGGGAGACCAGAAAAAAATTTTTGGAAAAATTTTTTAGTAAATGGGTCACTTTGGTAAGTTTCTAGGGTAAAAAAATTGTTGGGATGTCACAAAAAACAAAAAACAATTTAAAAAAGGGAAAAAACGAATTTCAAAGAAAAACAAAGGGTTTTGGGAAAAAACTTTGAAATTGACTTTTTTTAAAAGGGGTTTAATTATTCTTGAAATGGGCCGGTTTTTTCGGGTTTTTCAAAAAAAAAGGTTTGGGGAGAAATTTAATTTTGGTTTTTAAAATGGGAATTTTGGTAATTTTCTTTCCAAAATAAAAATGGTTTTTTCAAAAGAAGGGGGGCGAATTTAAAAAATTTGGGGCAAACTTTTCCTTTGAAAAAAAAGGGGACCAAAATTTTTTGTTCCGGTTTAAAATTTTTTAAGAAAAGGGGGAATTTGGTAAGCCTGGGGGTAAAAATTTTGGGCTTTTTAACTAAACAGACTTATTGAAAAAAAGGGAAATTTTCCGAAAAAAACTTTTGGGCTTTTGAATTTTAATGGGAAATTTCCAAAGAGAAATTAATATTCCCTTAATCGCGGAATGAAGTTTTTTTGTTTTGGGAAAACCCTTTTTGGGGAAAAACCCCCGGTTTTTAAAATTTGGAAATTTTGGGTTTTTTAACCAAATAGGTCTTTTTTCAAAAAGGGTTTTTCTTTAAAAAAATTTAAAGGATTTTTCGTAAAAGGAGACCAGTTTTTAGTTTCCCTTGGTAAAATTTCAGTAAAGGGGATCATTTTTGGTAAGTTTCGGGGTAAAAAAAATTGTTGGGATTTTCCCCAAAAAAAGACAATTGAAAGAGGGGACAAATTTTTCAAAAAACAGTTGGGCATAATTTTGTTTGGGAATTTAACAAGCGCCATACATATTTGTGCTTAAATTTTCCGGGTGCAAAAAACCCAATTTTTTTTTAAAAATTTGGGGTTTTTTAAAAATTTTAATTGGGCCCAAAAGGCTTTTTTAAAGAAATGTTTAAATTTAAAAAAATTAAAGGAACCTTTTTTCAAAAGGAAAAACCGAATTTAAATTTTTTTTAAAAATTTTTTGGTGTTTTTAAAAAAAATATTGGGGGTAATTAGGAAAGCATTAAAAAGGGGGAGCCAAAAAACCAGTTTTAAAATTTTGAAAAATTTGTTTTTAAAGGTCTTATTTGGGAACGGTTCCCTGCTGTTTAAAAACCCCCGGTTTTTAAAAAATTTAAAGGAAAAGTTGGCTTTAACCAAATAGGTCTTTTTTTAAGGGCTGCGTTTTTACAAAAAAAAAGTTAAAAGGATTTTTCGGAAAAACGGAGCCCCGGGATTTAGTTTTTGGTCAAATTTCTAGATAAAGGGGTCACTTTGGTAAGTTTCTAGGGAAAAAAATTGTTGGGCATGTCACTGAAAAAAAGAAAATTTGAAAGAGGGACGAATTTCAAAAAAAAAACAGTTGGGAAATAACTTTTAAACCCAATTAGAATTTAGACAAGCGTCTTTACATATTCGTGATCGCTTGAATTCTGGTCAAAAAACTAAGTTTGGTTAGAATTCCCGGGTTTTAAAACCGGTCCGGTAAGTTGGTTTTCCAGCCGGGAGGGTCGTTTTTTTCAAGAAAGTGTTTCATTTAAAAAAAAATCGGGACTTCGTGAAACGGAGACCAGATTTGGTTTCCCCGGTCAAATTTGAGTGAAAGGGGGCCGTTTGGTAAGTTTCTAGAAAAAAAAAAATAGTGGTGGGTATGTCACGGGAAACAGACTATTGAAAGGGGGGACGAATTTCAAAAAAAGGGGGGCCCAACTTAATAACCAACCAGAATTTCGAAAAAACGGCATACATATTCGTGCCCCAGCGTTGAATTATCTGCAAAAAAAAATTAAGTTTGGGGAAAATTGGCCGGTTTTTAAAATCGTCGGTAAATTTGGGTTTTCCGCCGGGGTCGGTATTTTCGAAGGGGGCCCTTTTAAAAAAAAGTTACAGGATTTTTCGTAAAAAGGGATACCGGGTTTTTAGATTCCGGTTTTTGGGAGCGAAATGGGTCATTTTTGGCGTTCCGGGGGAAAAAAAAAAATAGTGGGGGGTTTATGTCACCGAAAGACTAAAAAAAAGAGGGACGAATTTAAAAAAACAGTTGGGTTTTAACTTTTGAACAAATTTGGGAATTTCAACAAGCGCTATACATATTTGTGACTAGGTTGAATTATGCAAGAAAACGAAGTTTGGTGGGAAATTTGGGAAGTTTTACTTATTGACCAAAACTGACGGTTTGGGGAAATTCCCGCAATTGGGCCCCAGTTGAAAGAGGAACGTTTCAAAAGGATAATACCGAAATTAAAATTTTTTTAATTTTTTTCGGTGCTTTTCGGATACTTGTCATGGGAAAATGCATTACCAAAGAGCAATAACTGAGTTCTACTAACGCAGGGTAATTTTTTTGGGTTTGGGGTTTGGGAATGGCCCCCCGTTTAAAATAACACCCGGGTTTTTTTTAAAATTAGTCTGTATGTTGGTTTAAAAACCCAGATAGGTCGTTTTTTAAAAAATGTTTCTTTTAAAAAAAACCCAAAAGGGCCTTTGAAATGGAGACCGGAATTTTAAATTTTGGTCAAATTTTAACGCAATGGGTCACCTTTGGGAAGATTCTGGGGTAAAAAAAAAGGTTTTGGGGAAATGTCACAAAAAACAGATTATTGAAAGGGGGACGAATTTCAAAGAAACAGTTGGGTATAACTTTTAAAAAAATTAGAATTTGAAAAACCCGTCATACATATTCGGATGGTTGATTCGGGTTTTCAAAAAACCCCAAGTTTGGTGAGAAAGGGCCCGGTTTTTAAAAAAAATCGGTCGGTGGGCCTTGGTTTTTTCAGCCAAGTAGGTCGGTATTTTGAAAAGGTTGCTTAAAAAAGTTACGGGACCTTTTGGTGAAACAGAGACCAGATTTAGACCTTCACCCTCGGGGAAAAGGGCCCCCTTTTTGGTAAGTTTTGGGAAAAAAAAATAGTGATGGGTATGTCCCCGAAAAAAAAAACCCCAAAGAGGGGACGAATTTCAAAGAAACATTTGGGGCATAACTTTTGAACTTTTTAATTTTGGAACAAGCGTCATACATATTCGTGATCAGCGTTGAATTCTGTGTCAGAAAACTAAGTTTGGTTAGAATTGGCCGGTTTTTTAAAATCGGTCGGTAAGTTGGCTTTCCAGCCAGAGAGGTCAGTTTTTTCAAGAAAGTGTTTCATTTAAAAAAAAAGTTACAGGACTTTCGTGAAACGGAGACCAGATTTAGATTCCTGGTCAAATTTCGAGTGAAATGGGCCACTTTGGTAAGTTTCTAGGTAAAAAATAGTGGTGGGTATGTCACTGAAACAGACTATTGAAAGAGGGGACGAATTTCAAAAACAGTTGGGCATAACTTATAACTAATAGAATTTCGACAAACGGCATACATATTCGTGCTCAGCGTTGAATTATCTGCAAGAAAACTAAGTTTGGGAAATTGGCGGTTTTTAAAATCGGTCGGTAAGTTGGCTTTCCAGCCAAGTAGCTCGGTATTTTCAAGAAGGTGTTTCATTTAAAAAAAAAGTTACAGGACTTTCGTGAAACGGATACCAGATTTAGATTCCTGGTCAATTTCGAGTGAAATGGGTCACTTTGGTCAGTTTCTAGGGTAAAAAATAGTGGTGGGTATGTCACTGAAAGACTATTGAAAGAGGGGACGAATTTCAAAAAAACATTTGGGCATAACTTTTGAACTAATTAGAATTTCAACAAGCGCTATACATATTTGTGACCAGCGTTGAATTATGTGCAAGAAAAACGAAGTTTGGTAAGAATTGGAAGATGACAAAATATTGACCAAAACGACGGATAAGAGAAATACGTTGCAATTAAGCCCAGTTGAAAGAGGAACGCTTCAAAAAGGATAATACCGCAATTAAATTTTTAACTTTTTTTCGGTGCTTTTCTGATACTTGTCATAGAAATGCATTACCAAAGAGCAATAACTCGAGTTCTACTAATCGCAGGGTAATGTTTTAAGTGTCTTTGGGTTTGGAACGGCTCCCCGTTTGAATAACACCCGGTTTTTTAAAATTAGTCGGTATGTTGGCTTTCAATCCAAATAGGTCGTTTTTTCAAAGTGTTTCATTTTTAAAAAAAAGTTACAGGAATTTCGTGAAATGGAGACCAGAATTAAATTCTTGGTCAAATTTTGACTGCAATGGGTCACTTTGGTAAGATTCTAGGGTAAATAAAAAGTGTTGGGCATGTCACAGAAACAGATTATTGAAAGAGGGGACGAATTTCAAAGAAACAGTTGGGTATAACTTTTGAACTAATTAGAATTTAGACAAGCGTCATACATATTCGTGATCAGTGTTGAATTCTGTGTCAGAAAAACTAAGTTTGGTGAGAATTGACCGGTTTTTTAAAATCGGTCGGTAAGTTGGCTTTCCAGCCAGATAGCTCAGTTTTTTCAAGAAGGTGTTTCATTTAAAAAAAAAGTTACAGGACTTTCGTGAAACGGAGACCAGATCTAAATTCCTGGTCAAATTTCGATTGAAATGGGCCACTTTGGTAAGTTTCTGGGGTAAAAAATAGTGGTGGGTATGTCACTGAAACAGACTATTGAAAGAGGGGACGAATTTCAAAGAAACAGTTGGGTATAACTTTTGAACTAATTAAATTTTGACAAGCGTTATACATTTTTCGTGATCAGCGTTGGCATTCTGTGTAAAAACTAAGTTTGGTAAGGAAGGAGTGAATGGTTTTTAAAATCGGTCAGTAAGTTGGCTTTCCAACCAAAATAGGTCAGTTTTCAAGAGAAGGTGTTTAATTTAAAAGTTGCAGGACATTCACGTGAAACAGAGACCAGATTTAGATTCTGGTAAAATTTCTAGATAAATGGAGTCACTTTGGTAAGTTTCTAGGGTAAAAAAATTGTTGGGCATGTCACTGAAACAGACTATTGAAAGAGGGGACGAATTACAAAGAAACAGTTGGGCATATCTTTTGAACTAATTAGAATTTCGACAAGCAGCATACATATTCGTGATCAGCGATGAGTTCTCTGCATGAAAAACTAGGATTTAGTGAGAGTGACTTGTTTTTAAATCGGTTGGTAGTTGTCTTTTCTCCAACCAAATAGATTAGTTTTTCAAGAAGGTGTTTCATTTAAAAAGAGGTTACAGGACTTTTCGTGAGAAAGGAGACATGATTTAGATTCCTGGTCAATTTTAGAGTGAAATGGGTCACTTTGGTAAGTTTCTAGGGTAAAATAAATAGTGGTGGGTATGTCACTGAAAGACTATTGAAAGAGGGGACGAATTTCAAAAAAACAGTTGGGCATAACTTTTGAACTAATTGGAATTTCAACAAGCGCTATACATATTTGTGACCAGCGTTAAATTCTGTGCAAGAAAAACGAAGTTTGGTAAGAATTGGAAGATGACAAATTATTGACCAAAATGGACGGATAAAGAGAAATACGTTTCAATTAAGGCCAGTTGAAGTGCTTAACGCTTCAAAAGGATAATACTTGCAATTAAATTTTTTACACTTTTTCGGTGCTTTCTGATACTTACTTGTAATGAAATGCATTACCAAAAACAATAACTCGAGTTCTACTAATCGCAGGTAATGTTTTAAGAAGTGTCTTTGAGTTTGGGAACGGCTCCCCGTTTGGAGCTAACTTTTGATTTGCTTAAAAATTAGTCAGTACATGTTGGCTTTTTAATCCAAATAGGTCAGTTTTTTAAGAAGGTGTTTCATTTAAAAAAAAGTTACAGGACTTTTCGTAAAACGGAACCAGATTTGGAATTCTTGGTCAAATTTCTGAATAAATGGATCACTTTGGTAGGTTCCTAGGGTAAAAAAATTGTTGGGCATGTCACTGAAACAGACAATTGAAAGAGGGGACGAATTTCAAAGAAACAGTTGGGCATAACTTTTGAACTAATTAGAATTTAGACAAGCGTCATACATATTCGTGATCAGCGTTGAATTCTGTGTCAGAAAACTAAGTTTGGTTAGAATTGGCCGGTTTTTTAAAATCGGTCGGTAAGTTGGCTTTCCAGCCAGAGAGGTCAGTTTTTTCAAGAAAGTGTTTCATTTAAAAAATTACACAGGACTTTCGTGAAACGGGGACCAGATTTAGATTCCTGGTCAAAATTTCAGTGAAATGGGCCCTTTTTGGTAGAAGTTTCACACTGTAAAAAGAAATAGTGATGATAGGTATATCACTGGGAAACAGACTATTGAAAAGAGGGACGAATTTCAAAGAAATAGTAATAAGTATGTCACTGGGAAACAGACTTGTGTGAAAAGAGGGACGAATTTCAAAGGAACAGTTAAGGTACTTAACTTTTGAACTAGTGCAAATTTCGACAAACGTCATACATATTTGTGATCAGCGTTGAATTCCGTAAAGAAACTAAGTTTGGTGAAATTGACCGGTTTTAAAATCGGTCGATAAGTTAACTTTCCAGCCAAATAGGTCCAGTTTTAAGAAGGTGTTTCATTTAAAAAAGTTGCAGGACTTTTCGTAAAACGGAGACCAGATTTACGGATTCACCGAATTAAGAATTTCTGAATATCAGGCACTAGTAAGCTAAGTTTGTTGAAATTGACTTGTTTTTAAAATCAGTTGGTAAGTTGGCTTTCAATCCAAATAGGTCGTTTTTCAAAGTGTTTCATTTTAAAAAAGTTGGGACTTTCGTGAAACAGAGACAGATTTAGATTCCTGGTCAAATTTCGAGTGAAATGGTACTTTTGGTAAGTTTCTAGGGTAAATATTAAAAGTGTTGGGCATGTCACGAGAAACAGATTATTGAAAGAGGTGCAATTTCAGAAAGAAACAGTTTAAGACCCCTTAACTTTTTTGAACTAATTAGAAGTTTTGAACAAACGTCACTTACATATTCGTGATCAGCGTTGAATTCTGTGTCAGAAAGGAAAACTAAGTTGGTTAGAATTGGCCGGTTTTAAAATCGGTCAGTAGAAGTTAACTTTCAATGAAGTCCAGTTTTTCAAGAAGTGTTTCATTTAAAAGAAAAAATTACAGGACTTTCATTAGAGCAGGACCAATTTAGATTCCTGGTCAAATTTCGAGTGTAATGGGTACTTTTGGTAAGTTTCTAGGGTAAAGAAATAGTGATGGGTATGTCAGTGAAACAGACTATTGAAAGAGGGACGAATTTCAAATAGTGATAAGGTATGTCCTTTGGAAACAGATGTGAAAGAGGACGAATTTTAAAGTGATGAGTATGTCACAAGAGCAGACTATTGAAAGAGGGACGAATTTCAAAGAAACAGTTAGGTATAACACCTGAACTAATTAGGAATTTCGACAAACGTCATACATATTTGTGATCAGCGTTGAATTCCGTAAAAAGAAACTAAGTTTGGTGAGAATTGACCACGGTCTTTAAAATCGGTCGATAAGTTGGCTTTCAACCAAATGGAGTCAGTTTTTAAGAAGGTGTTCATTTAAAAAATTTAAGGACTTTCGTGAAACGGAGACCAGATTTAGATTCTAGTCCAAATTTAGAGTGAAATAGGCCAGTTTGGTAAGTTTCTAGAGTAAAAAATAGTGGTGGGTATATCACTGGGAAACGAACTATTGAGAAAGGAGGGACAATTTCAAAAAAAAAATGTTAGGCATAGCAACTAACTAAATTTCGACAAACAGCATACATATTCGTGCTCAGCGTTGAATTTTCTACCCAAGGAAACTAGAAGTTTAGGGAAAATTGGCCAGTTTTCAAATCGGGTAAGTTGGCTTTTCCAATAAGTAGCTCAGTATTTTTCAAGAGAAGATTATTTCATTTAAAAAAAAGTTACAGGACTTTCGTGAAACGGATACCAGATTTAATTCTGGTGGTCAATTTTCGAGTGAAATGGGTCACTTTGGTCAGTTCTAGGGTAAAATAATAGTGGTGGAGGCATGTCACTGTGAAGACTATTGAAAAGAGGGGACGAATTTCAAAACAGTTAGGCATAACTTGGACAGGTAGAATTTCAACAAGCATATACATATTTGTGACCAGCGTTGAATTATGTACCAAGAAAAAACAAAGTTTGAAGGAGGAATTGGAAGATGACAAAATATTGTGCCAAAACCTTGACGGATAAGAGAAATACTTTTGCAATTAGAAGCCCAGTTGAAGAAGGGCCCCTTTCAAAGGGATAATACCGCAATTAAATTTTTTTACTTTTCCGGTGCTTTTCTGATGCCTGTAGAAATGCATTACAAAACAATAACTCGAGTTCTACTAATCGCAGGGGGAATGTTTTAAGTGTCTTTGAGTTTGGGAACGGGTCCCCCTTTTAATAACACCCGGGTTTTTAAAATTAGTCGGTATTTTTTTTTAATCCAAATGGGTCGATTTTTTTTAATGTGTTCCATTTTTTTAAAAATTTAAAATTTCGGGAAAAGGAAAAATTAAAATTTTGGTAAATTTCGGTGCAATGGGTCACTTTTTGGGAAGTTTCTAGGGTAAAAAATAGTGATGGGCATGTCACTGAAACAGACTATTGAAAGAGGGGGCGAATTTCAAAAAAAAAGTTGGGTATAACATGAACTAATTAGAATTTCACCGGGATACATATTCGTGATCAGCGTTGAATTATCACAAAAAAAACTAATTTGCGAAATTATTTTTTAAAATCGTCGGTAAGTTGGCTTTCCAGCCAGAGATTTGTTTTTCAAGAAGGTGTTTCATTTAAAAAAAAAGTTACAGTATTTTGTGAAACGGAGACCAGATTTAAATTCCGGGCAAATTTCGGTAAAAGGGCCACTTTGGTAAGGGGTAAAAAAAAAGGTGGGTATTCCAAACAGACTATTGGGGGACGAATTTCAAAGAAACAGTTGGGTATAACTTATAACTAATTAAATTTCGACAAACCAACAAAATTCGTGATCACGTTGAATTATCACAAGAAAAACAAGTTTGGTGAGAATTGGCTGGTTTTTAAAATCGTTCGGTAAGTTGGCTTTTAACCATTAGGTCGGTTTTTTTTAAGAAGGGTTTCATTTAAAAAAGTTACAGGGCCGTGAAACGGAGACCAGAAAAGATTCCCGGGCAAATTTTGAGTGAAATGGGCCCTTTTGGTAAGTTTCTAGGGAAAAAAAAAGTGATGGGGATGTCACTGAAACAGACTAAAAGAAGGGACGAATTTCAAAGAAACAGTTGGTATAACTTATGAACTAATTAAATTTCGACAAACGGCATACCAAAAAGTGATCAGCGTTTAATTATCACAAAAAAACTAAGTTTGGGAGAATTGGCTGGTTTTTAAAATCCCGGTAAGTTTGGTTTTTTAGCCATGAGGTCTATTTTCAAGAAGGGTTTCATTTAAAAAGTTACAGGACTTTCGTAAAACGGGACCAGTTTTGATTCCTGGTCAAATTTCAGAAAAGGGGGCCCTTTGGTAACTTTCGGGGAAAAAAAAAAGTGGGGGGTATGTAAGAAAGACTTTGAAAGAGGGGGGGAATTTTTAAAAACAGTTAGGAAACTTTTGAATAATTAGAATTTAGACAAGCGTCAAATATTCGTGATCAGCGTTTAATTATCTCAAAAAAAACTAAGTTTTTGAAATTGACTTGTTTTTAAAATCTTGGGAAGTTGGCTTTCAATCCAAAAATTTTTCAAAGTGTTTCAAAAAAATTTACAGAATTTCTGGAAATGGGACCAGTTAAATTTTGAG
>BMAV01013691.1:0-22007 GCA_019973955.1 Trichonephila inaurata madagascariensis | reverse complement strand
TTAACACGAAATAAACATAACAGAGATATAAATGCATTAAACACTCAAATACAAATTATTTACACTATTTGCAAAAATTCGTAACACTGCCCCTCCTTAAAACAGCACGTCCCGGCAGTACAATCCTTGAGTAAGAGGCATCTATTTACAGGCAAATTCCCTCACATAATAATCACATATAAAGTAATAAAATGTATTTCACAGCATATACAATACAAATAAATTCAAAGCACATGAAAAAATGTAAACATAAATTCCAGTTTTAAAAAATAAAACTAAGGAATAAGAAAAGAGAAATAATTACATTATTTACAAAATAATTAATAACCATGGTCTGAACTTAAGGATATTATTCATCTTGGCCAAGATAAGGGGCTAGCCTGTTGTAATGTATTACCTTCGGTTTTGAGTGTGGTGATTTCTGTATCCGCACCACAACGTCATTCACTCTTCTTAGGACTGTGTAAGGACCTTCCAGTTGGTCTGCAGCTTCGAGAGAGTCCTTTTCGATTTTTCTGACCATAACCACACTTTGTCGCCTTCGTGGAAGTCGTGTCCGGTTGTTCTTGGCTCGTATCGGGTCTTAATCTTCTCGGAAGCCATGCTGATTCTTTCCTAGCCAGATGATGTATTTCCTCCATCCGTGCCTGGATTTTCCCGACATACTCCTCAGGCCCCAAAGGGGAGCATCTGGTGGTCGGCTGAACAGAAGATCCAGCAGGACGAAGATCCGTCCGAAGAGCATCTGGATGGGGAATAGCCGGTGGTCTCGTGAACGGCCCTCCTGTAAGGCAAGCAGGAAAAGGGCAATTTCGTCCCAGTCCTGTTGATTACGGGATACCAGGGAGAGAGGCTGTTCGGGATGGTCCGATTGAACCTCTCTACCATGCCGTCAGACTGACGATGCAAAGCTGTCGTCCTGGTCTTGTCGATGGCGAGTATTTCAAAGTCTTTTGAAAACTGCGGAATCAAAGTTTCTCCCTTGATCGGAGTGCAGTTGTAGAGGGACCCCGAATCGTGAGATCCAGTGTTGAACTAGAACCTCTGCAACAGTCGAGGCCTCTTGGTTGGAATAGGATAAGCTTCATGCCACTTAGTGAAGTAGTCCATGACAAACCAGGATGCTGTTTGCCATCTGTGGTGTCAGAAATGGGATTTATGCCGAAAAGAAGAATGAAGCAAAAGGTCTGTGGAAGGTACAGACCTTTAAAACTTATTTAACGGAGAGAAGACGAAGAGCTGGAATTCTGAAAGAAAATAAACCGTTAAAGTTTGAAAAGTGCTGAATTTTACCTTATTTCCACAACGAGTAGAAGATCTTAAACGAAGCTTCTAGTTTCGGATTGGACGAACGAAAGCAATTTCCTCTGAGGACCTTACCACAGGTCACTGTAACTATGTCAAAGGGGTTTAAAAATTTACCGAATTTCTGCCTCATACTTCGCATGCAACCCCTTGAACCAAATGTTACGTAGATCCGAGGGCTCGAGGATTTTATGCAAAACAATCACAAAAAAAAAAAACAGTTCCGGCGATGCGAATTTATTACAAAAATCCAATCCTCTTACAGAATTCAAAGCAATATTCACAGAGTAAATATCCGAAGGTCTTCACATTCAACAGCAATCAAACACAAAAAACCAGTGTTTAAAAATAACGAAAGTAAAGATTTTTTCACAAGCACCGCCGAGATAATCGCTAGTCAAAACAATCTTCACTACCGCGGGTTTTAAATTTCAGACCTCGCCGTCCGGCGAGCATCTTTTATAGGCGGACAGAAACTTCCAGAAATATAAAGCTCGTGTCATTGAACGAACCTAGGGGAGGGATCTACATTTTTAGAAGATTCCAGAGGGTTCCGAACCGCCAACATGGTCCCCAAAAAATGATGCCAACTTGGCTCTACCGCCAAGTTTTCGCCAAGTTTCATTGAATCGCCATTATAACGAAAAGGGGGCATTGTTTGTGAATGGAAAATTTTTAACATGCAATAAACATAAAATAGAGAATATAAATGATAAAAAACTCAAATACAAAATTTTCACTATTTGCAAAAAAATTCGAAAGTATTTTAATTTTTTTGATATTTTGTGTTTTTATTTTAAAATTTGGTAAGTATTTTAAATTTTGTATTTGTATTTTGATGTTTGGAATTTTTTGTTTTAAATTTTAGAATTTATTTTAATTTTTTTGATATTTGATATTTGTATGTTAATTTTTTTATAATTAAAGTTGTATTGTATTTTTAAAGTTTGCCATTTGCAGTATTTCCTCAAATGATATTCTGTGTATTGTAAAGTTGACATTTTCACATAGATTAGTAGGGGTAAGTTTAATGCATTAATTAAAATGAGATACTAATTTCGGATAGAACAGATACTTGCACATTATTTTTTAAAATTTTCTGTTCCGTTTAAAAGAAAAGGATTTAAAGAAATAATTTTAACTCTAATGTGGAAAACGAACCTTTTGTCAAATATTTTCAGAGATACAGTAAAACTTTCCACTCAACTATCGTGAAAAGTTTTCTCCAGGATGCGAGGAAATAGTTAGTCTGTAACGGCGTGACACATATTGCACTAGGAGGTTTGACACATAGCCACGATAGACTAGAAAGGGGGCGCTGCTGTGAACTGGTTTTGGCCATTGAGGGGGAAGGAGAGAAGAAGTAGTCTCGAACATAAAAATGGGGGACGATGCCTGTAGTTCCTAGGGATTTGTAATTGAAAATGATTTTAAATTTAGTTATGTGTTTTAAGAAAATAATAAATACGGTAAACCGGTTAATTTGAGTAATGATCAATTCAACCACAAGACGATCTTACAGCGTCAGTTGGTATATCTCCAATTCTTTCTAGAGCTAATTACTTTAGATAGGCAGGAAAGTTTTTTTTTTTATTCACGTGTACTGGTAATTCTGTATGGAAGAAGACCCCGTCAAGATAATTTGCTGGGTCAAGACATTGTGACAGGCAAGGAGGTTCCACAGCACCAAAGGTAAGGTTAAAAGAGATCATTTGGTGAAGGGACTGTTTCTCGAGTCTCTGGTTTTTACACCCATCTTTTAAGTAAGCTGAAGTACGATTTTGAATCCAGACTTTCAGTTTGTTGTAGATTTTTATTACATGCACGTCTCCTAAAGCAAATTGTAGGTCCACCTCAAAAAATACTATATCTCTGGGACAAGATTTTTTTGACCAGTGATGATCCGAGCGCGCTGAGCTGGACCTTATCAAGTTTCTGAAGATTTGCAACGGAGGCTCTACAGTAAACTGGAACGCCATACCCAAGATGGGCCTGATAAGAGAGATGTACGTGTTTTAGAGTGCCAGCATCGCCCCCAATCACGTCCAGAGATATATTCAAGATGTTGAGCCGTTTTTTGGGCCCTTTAAAAACAAATTGTCAATATGTTTATTTCCCCGAATTTCAGGATTCAAACGAAACCCAAATAATTTGATGTTTATCGATGATCAGTGGTTGATTATAAAAAAAGATATTAGGTTGAAATTATTAGTTTTCTATTGGTTGTAAAGAACCCAACCATAGACTTGGTGGGGTTAAAAGTCATTTTGGGTCTAGAGCAAAATTTGAATGTCCCCGGGACAAGATTAATGTCTCTCCCATTTTCCCCTCCAAGTCAGAATCGGACTTCCAAAGAACAATATCATCCGCGAATGCGCCGACCTCACTTTTCCCTCTTGACAACACTCTCAATGTCTGATAAGTAGAGAAAAGAACAAAGTTGGGTTTTAGAACGGGAACCCTTGAGGCACCCTTTTAAAAAGAACGAAATAACTCCTGAGGGGGAATTATTAAACTTAAATTTGATAAGTCTGTTTCTAAGAAAGAAATATATTTCTAAATAAGCAAAATTAAATAACTTCGGTTTTTATCTTTTTTTTCAATGGGTATTCCCTTTAGGCATACTTGGAAAGAACAGTGACGCATGTCAATAAATATATTATTTTCTTTTAAAAAAAAATGAAAAATTTACACGAACTCAATTTTTCTCAAACTGTTGACTTATTCAAAATACTTTTTTTTAATTCATTAATTTTATTTCTCTTAATTGTAGAAATGTGATTTTTTTTATTTTCAATCGTTTTCCCCCCCAAACCTTTCGGGAAAAAACATCTTTACGAGCGAAACGTAAAACAAAAGATCCCTCGAAAAAAATGTTTTCAATCAATAAGAAAATTCTTGTTTGCGTCAAAAACAACAATTTTTAAGAGATAAAATACTTTTTGGGAGCTTTTTTTATCATTTTACAATAGTGGGTTTTTAAATTTGAAAATTTATTGAGAATTTTTAATTTATACGAATTGTGGGGTGGGGGGCTATAAAATTTTTTTAAAAATAAAAAAATACACTTTGTTTAAAAAAAATGATACTTTTTTTTTAAAAAATAATGATAAAGAATTTGTAGAAAAATTTTACTTTTTTTTTAAAGCATTTTCTATCAAAAACTTTTCATATTAAACCCTTATTGATAAATATCTCACTCATGAAATTTTACCATTTGATGTTTCTGATTAAAAAAAATCTGCAACCAGTTTACCCCAGTCCGTGTTTAATATAGCTAAATCACCATATTCGGAAATTTTTGTTCATTTGAATAGGGCCCACGTTCATGACCTATTTGGGTTTTTCGTATCCTTCCAAAACATCCGTAGCATATGAACAATGATAAAAAATTTCCCTCTTGGATATGGTTACATAAGAGTTCAACCATTGATGTAGTGAGAACTATTTCTGCGTCGAAAAAATCGAAATCAGATTTTGAAAAAGGTTTGGGGTTTAGCCATTTTTTCCTAAGAAGTTTCAAAAAAACACGCCCGAACATAGGGAAACAGTTTTCGACGGATCTGATTTTGATATTTTTTTAATGCATTCCATTCCGTTTTTTTTAGCATGGAAACTGGAGTAAAAAATTTGCGAGAAAAGCCCTTTTTCGCGGGAAAAATAAGGGCCCCCATATGACATAAGTCACCGTTTTCATAACAGTTCGAGAAAAGTAGGAGACAGTCCTTGATAAAAAAAATATTTTTCCATCATCAAAGGTTTGACGATTGCAGCAAATTCTCTTACGAGGGCTAACCATACGGAAGGTGTTACAGTGATTCCATTTTTGAGGTGGGAGAGATCCAGGGGATGGGTTTGTATCGGCGCAAAGGAATTCGAAAAACCAATGAAAAAATCAGAAACAACGGCGTAGTTGTGACCACCTAGAGGGAAAAATGTTTCCCTCGGGAACAGCATCTGGTTTTTAAAACGAAGAAACTTTCCCGTTGTCTTTATCAAAACACACTTTTTTGGGCCTGAGGATTAGAGGAGACGAGAGGTGTAGCACTTTTCCCCATGGTTAACTAAATAAATTTCAATTCACTATTCAAAAAAAAAAAAATTATCATGAAGTTTTGTGATATGGGGGAACGTGATAATTTTTTTATCGTGAAGCAAAGTATTTACCAAGTCAGAGCTTTGAGAAGAAAAAGATCCCCAGAAAAAAAAAAAAAAAGTGTTTTACAAGGTGGCAACAGAGTAAGCTGGGTTGGGTTTATTTTTTATGACGTAGCTTTGGAAACAACTGGGTTTGGTAATACTGATGTCACTAGTCTTATGACGTCACTACTATAATCAGATTCATAAGAAAAAAGCGTTTTTCAATATGATTTTATGGTGATTTCGTAATGATATTTTAATCAATCTATAAAAAGAAAACAATATTCCAATATTGTACTTTTAAAGACACTAATTTGAAAATTATTTATGCTTTGTTTTTTTTTCTTTTGATTGCTTATACAATATCCGCTACGAGAAAATAGGGAAAAGAAAAAAACTTTTTGATTTGCAGGAAAAAGAAAAAAGTGTCCTTTTAAAATAAAAAATCACCTGAATGTAAAGAACCCAGGGCTTTTAACTACTTTGGAACCAAAAAAAAAAAATGTTCTCTATTATTCTAATTTAAAGCTATATTTAAAAAATTTGGTTAGTTTTGGAAAAAAAATCATGCGTTTTTAAAATTTTTTTTAATCTCCTTGACTTAAAAAAATTTCATAGATTATAATACCTTAAAAAGAAAATAAAGCTGTAAAAAGACTTTCAGTGGTTTTTTTTTTACAAAAAATGAATAAAGCATATTCGGGAAAAAAGATGGAAAGTGTAAGAAGAAGAGTAGATATACGTTTTTGCTCAACAGAAGATTTGGGTCGAAAGTTAATAGCGAAATCAAATTGTAATCGAAAACAATATTTTTTGAAAACTTAATGGGCGTTCATCTAAAAAACAAGGAAAATCAAATTTTTGAAAAACCCAAAACAGGTAGGAATGGCAATTTTAGACACATCAAAAAATTTTATGTATTATTTTCACTGAGTAAAAACATGAAGCATCGTTACGACTCGAAAGTAAGGTTTTATGTATACAGACACCAACCCTTTTTTTCTATAAAATAAAGACTGATGATAATAACTTTTTATGGCACTTCAGACTATTCAAAACAACATTTATAATTTATCTCTTTTTTAACAAAAAAATCATCGGGAAAAAGAAGGATGCAAATAAGCGAAATATTATGACAGAATATTTTAGAATTAAAATCGAAAAAATATGCCCTACAAAAAAAAACAATAAGATTGAAAAAAACTAAAAGGGATTAAAAAAAAACTTTTTAAAAAAAAAATAACATATGAGGACTACAAAAAAATGTGTTTTTTAAACAAAAAATTTAAAAAAGCCGATATGAACTTAATTAGGTCCAAATTTCAAAATTTTACTGAATTGAAATTTACAGTTGTTATTAAAATATAAAATAAGTATTTTTTTTTTTCTATTCAGTTAAGAAAAAATAATTAAACTGAATGATTATTGCATTTAATTAAATTATACAATTTTTTACCCCTTTTGGGGAAAAGGCTAAGGGTTTGTGTTTAAAAAAATTTTTCATAAATTTTTTTTTGTTTTGTGTGAAATATATTTAAAATATCACTTAGATTAACTTAGATAATTGGCATAAAAAAAAAATTCATTTTTTTTTAAAAAGAAACTATTTCAACATAAATTGCTTTAAAAAGCAATGTAAATAAAATTAACTCCAAAATTTAGATATAAAAAAACCCTTTTATTCAAAATTTTTAAAAAAAAAAATTTTTAGAACAAAAAACCTGTGGGAAATTTTATAAAAAATATTGTCTTAAAAAATTATATAAAGTTTTTTTTCTTTCATTTGTAAGGGAAAAGTATTAAAAAAAATAATTTATTTTAAAATATTTTGGGAATTTGATAAAAAAAACCTTTTTTTTTTTAAAAAAAAAAACTATTTCAAAATAAATTAAAACTAACAAAAAAATAAAAAAAAAACCACCCCAAATTAAGCATATAAAAAAAAAAAATTCATATTTATAGAAACAAAATTTTTAAAACAAAATCCTGTGGAAAATTAATATAAAAAAAATTATCTTTTTAAAATTATATATAAAAGTTTTTTTTTTACATATGTATGAAATGTATTAAAAAAAATAATTTATGTTTAAACATTCTTAGATAATTTGTTTTTTAAAAAAAAAAATACCTTTTTTTTATTTTAAAAAATGAAACCTGTTTCCAAAATTTAAAATTTAAAATAACAAAACAAATAAAAATAATATTAACCCCAAATTAAGGATATAAAAAATATTCATATTTTATAGAAACAAAATTTTTTTAAAAAATAATTTGTGAAACTTATAAAAAACTTTTTATAAAAATTTTTTTAAAATGATTCTTCATAATATTTTAAAAAAAATCAGGTGGATATAATATGTCTTTTTACTTAAAATAATATCTAAGCCCAAGATTTTCAAAAATTCTTCAGTTACATAATTTACAGGTTTTAATAATAAAAAGTGTTGATTTTCAAAAAAAGATTATTTCAAGAAAACTATTTAAACCAGTGCTTCTCAAACTTTCAATACTGGTGCCCCCCTTTTCAATCACAATTTTTATCGCGCCCCCCTTATACATTAATAAATTACTGAATGCAATAATAATGCACTTTGACGCTTAAGCTACAATACACGATCTTAATTACAAACCGTACAAATTAATAACAAAAAGTATTAAATTTTGTATATGTTACTTTTTAAGCAAAAAAAATTAAGTAATAGGATAATTATTATGTTATTTTTTCCTTTCTTATAATTTTAAATTGGAACATATTGCAAAAAAGTGGTGGCTGCTTAGAAGACAAAATATAGATATCAGCTAAATATAGAAAAGAATTCAGAGGGTCAATTTCTAAAAAACTTTTCTCTGCAAGACAAGCCCATGGAAGTCCTAATAATTATTAACTTGTCTTTAAATTCAGTATTAATAAGATAAGTATTAAATTTTTTATATATGTTACACTTAAGTAATATATATTTTTTAAATAAATTATATACTTTTAAGTAATAGGTTTATATATAATTATGTTATTTTTCTTTCTCTAATTTATAAATTGAAACACATTGAGAAATAATATTTAATTAAAGATTTATTTCCTTCAAGATCCATTTCTAAAAGTACAAATGTCATTAAAAAAAAGCCTAATCTATGTTGCTCTTTATCATATCCATTACATCTGGCATTCTCGCGAACGTTCATGTGATTCTAGGCAACCTAACAGACGTCTGCACAAAACATGTAAAATGCTGTACCTCGTACAATTCTAGTCAATCTTGGCTGAATCGATTAGCTACCGAATCTCTTGAATGTACATTTTCATAATTCACGCGTTAATTGTAATTCACGGTATTAAGTATTTACGGCAGTGGATTAAAACAAAATTATAGATATATTTTAAATCGCAGCGAAATTCGACGATAATAAAGCATCAACAAGTACACAGACGAGGGCAAATTGATAGTAAGTTACGAATGGGTTAGGGATCCATTTCAAAAAAACTTCAGAAGGGCTCTCAACTGCCGAAAAGAGATCTTCATAGAGTTCACATCCAATGACGAAATTAAAGGGCAATTTTGTAATAAATCACTCTTTGAATTCTGGATAGAGGTGGATGCTGAATTTTCTGCACTGAAAACAAAAGCATTTCGTATACTATTAACATTTTTAACAGCATACCTTTGTGAATCCGGATTTTTGCGATGGCTACTTTGAAGACAAAATATAGATCTGAGCTAAATATCAAAAAATAACTCTGAGTGTCAATTTTTAATTTTTAGCCTTCCTTTGAAAAACTTTGTTCTGCAAGACAAGCCCATGGAAGTCACTGATAATTATTAAACTTGTTCTTATACTGGCTGAAGTACCCACTCTTAACACGAGTTTATTTTTTTAAAAAATGATAATATATTATTCTTGATATAATAGCTTAATTGTAAGGAGAGTAAAACCAAGTGCATGACAATGTATACAAAAATGTAAAATGATTTATTGAAATGAATACTCATATTATAAACGGTTTTGAATGAACTATAATTTTAAGCCTCGCAGAATTAGCATTTAGAATAAATGTTAAGTAATAAAAAAAGAATATAAAACTCTAATGAATAGCAATTGTGTTATTTTTTTAATATTTAAAGTGAGAAAGCCCGGGATCAGGTGTGCACTCGATACCAACGTTAATAGTCGCGGGGAGTGAAGCACCCCAATTCTTTTTTTTATAATTATTTTTAATATGCAAGATAAAAATCATAATTTCAGTGAATAATTTAACTAAGAGAAAATATACTTACCTATTTCAAGGATTTTTCTATTTGTCTTTCATAATTTGAGAAAATATCCAATAAAACTGAACTAAATTGTTCCAAATGTGCGTGACCTTAATAAAGGACACACAAATCACAAAACACTTTTGCTAAAATTACAGGTAAGTTATTTGCAAGCAAAACTGTCACATTTTGTTCACGTTATTGTAATTTTAATGTCCTTTGATGGTCGAAAAATATCCTGTTGGACTTTTTCTTGCGTGTGTCTTTTTGACAGGGTGAAGTGCATTTTGCGGTACACTTATGGCTTCATATTTTCTTGATAAAGTTCTTAATGTAGCTATTGAAAATTTTCCTTTCGTTTCATGTTTATTGCTTTTCTCAAATTTACTTTCGCTAACATGATTATGCATTATTTCAGCAAATGTTTCCCTTGTTTGATCAGCTTCAATTTCCTTTCAGAGAGATCACAGATGCCTAATTCTTTTTTTATATTCTGCTCATTTACATTTATAAACCATAATCAGTCGTACAACATCACAATTAAAACCACTAAGTTATTCATAGGGAAAATGCAGCATGTTCAAGAAAATATTTTTGAAAAATAGTGGTCGTACCAGGAACTTGGTCTAAACAAGTACCGTAAGAATCTAAAAAAACGTTTGCCACTCCCAAAAAAGGAGATATGTTATCAATTCATTTTAGCTCCCATTAAGACTGTCATATTAGAGGATTCTCTGTCAAGGTCATTGGTAACAAATAAACAGTTTTCCCCACACACACAGAATTAACGATTTTTGTATTAGATGTTTCAGTATACTCTTAAATTAAATCTGGGTCAATTAATCCTTCAAAGTGTCTCAATATGCTTATACATGTATCATAAAAAATCTCTTCTCACATTTGTGAAAGAGAAACGAAAAAACTAGAGATTATATAATTTTACAACTTCCCTAAAAAATAGGATGCAGGTAAACATACCAGTAAGTTTGAAAGCCAGCAAAAGTAATATTTTATTAAGAAACGTAATAAAAATCTCCTCATCGTAGGGATTACATTTAAGCAAAACAAAAAATTTTTTTATTTAGTTATAGATCAAAGATAGCTAATGAGCAGTTCAAAAGTAGAATCTTTTATTTTGATGACCTTTTTCCCATGTATGATATATATAAATCATAATCAATGTAAATCTGTATTTTTACTGTGTATCAGAAAGTATTTTTTTTTCATTCCAGTAAATTAATTTTTTAACCTTTTTTTGATAGCTGCCCCAGTGGGGCCCTCAGTTGAAAACACGATTTAACAATTGTCGCCATCCGCTCTAAGCATTGAGATAATTTCTGACGTAGAATTCAGTCGCCGTCTTGTAGAATCAAGATCAGACAAGCTAAGACAAGTTCAATCGTAAACCGTTCACGCCGATGACGAGTATTCTACGTCACATTTGTGTACTGTGTATGTGTAATCATTATACTGAATTAAAATTTTTTTGTGATTCAATTTTTTTCTCCCCATGTTTTAAGTATTTCTGGGCATTTCAAGTTATTCTCTCTTTTAACATAATTTATGGTTGTCATAAAGGGAGTTTTGGTGCATTACAAAGATGTGAGGCGTGTGTATATCTATATATATATAAATGTTGTGTTGGTTTGTGTACGCTCGCATAACTCGAAAAGTTCTGCATAGATTTATCTGAAATATTGACACTACATTGCATTTGACTCCGGTCAGGATCTTAAGTACTTTTTATTTTGAAATTCACTCTAAATTTTTTTAAATTTAATTTTTAAGTGATTTTTTGCTGTTATGACGTCATACGATGTCACGATTCGCTCTGAATGCGAAAATTTAAACTACGCATGGATTTTTCCGAATTATTATATAATTCTACTATGGTTATGTTTATTGGTTGTCATATTTATCTATTTTTTTGTTCTTTGCTACGTAATTGTGATTCTTTTTCGAATAAATCATTTTTTAAAAATTATTCTTTCAACAACTCAAATTTTGTTTTGTAGTTACGGCAACAATTGGATAGCAATATCGCGGGATGTTTGCGACTTTGCTAATATTCTACATCGTGTTTTTTTCTGTAATTTTAAGCTAAATTTATTTCTTTTTACTAAGCGAAAATGAAATTTACGTAATTGACATCTGTACGCTACTTATTTTTCTACCAAATACACTGGTGTGCAAAACTTAAGCAACAATGTAAAAATTTAGCAGATAGCCATGAAATTGCAGAAAAGGAGGTCTGGAGATCAGTACAGTGAACACGTAAGTCTGTAGAAACGTCATGCGTATGCAAATATCAGGAACAAAACGTCAGAAGCGACGTGAGCGTACGCAAAACGCGTGATGTCGGAGCGCACTGCTCAACAGTAGAATAAAATGAAGGACGGAGACGCAATTCAACATATTCGCTGCAAGTGCCAGTGAGTCAGTTCGTGAAATATGGCTAGAAGAAATCACCTGGACGACTTCACACGTAGAAGAAAGATCGGAAAGCTGGAGAAGGAGCGTACTGTCACACCAGTGTAGCTGCAGAGTTCGGAATCAACAAAAGTGTCGTTTCGCGCGCTTGGAAAGCGTTCCAAACCACAGGTACAGCTGTTAGAAAGGTTGGTGTGGCCACCCGAGGACGACAACTGCAGGGGATGACCGATATATCATCCTGCAGGCGAAAAAAGTTCGAAAGCAGTCAGCAAGCGCCATTGCTCAAAAACTCTGTACAGCAACAGGTCGACAAGTGTCGCGGTTTACTGTGGCCAGACGCCTTCACAAAGGGGGCCTGTTCGCCCGCCGTCCTGAACGCTGCCTCCCATTGAAAGATGGCCACTGAAGCCACCGTTTACAGTGGGCCAGAGAGCACAAAAACTGGACAACTGATCAATGGAGTCGTGTCCTCTTTACGGATGAGAGTCGGTTCAGTACCAGAAGTGATTCTCAACTCGTTTTGATTTGGAGAGAGATCGGGACCCGATTTTATCCCAGTAACATCAAGGAAAGACATCGTTACGGTGGTCCTGGAGTTCTTGTCTGCTTGGCATTATGCTGAACGGCGGAACTGAGCTTCCCATTTTGACAGAGGGGTCGTAACTGGGGATCGCTATTGTGAGGAGGTACTTTTCCCATCGCATCTTTTCCGAGGTGCCATTGGCCCAGACTTCATCTTTATGGATGACAATGCACTGCCAAATCGCACTCTTGCTGTTGAGGAGCTCTGGAAAGTGAAGATATCACTCGAATGGATTGGCCAGTGTGCTCCCCAGATTTAAATCCCATCGAACATGTGTGGGATGCTTTGGGGAACGTATTGCCACACGCTCACATCATCCGGAGTACAACCAAGAACTCAAATAGATGTTGATTGAGGAATGGGCACTCCTACCTCAAGAAATGTTGCACCAGCTGGTTCTGAGTATGCGGAGAGACGGTGCAAAGCAACCATTGTAGTAAGGGGAGGGCATATACCATATTAAGGAACATCTGCTTGTTGTTCTTCCTGTTGGATAGACAATCATGAGTCACGATACTATGCGTTCAATAAAAGCTTGTTTTGTTTGATTCCATACCGTATGCGTTGTATTCCTTTTCAGCACCGATGCTTTCGTCATCCTTTACGTACATAATACTCTCCCTCATTTCAGAATTTCATGTCTCTCAGATGATTTTTCGTGAAGTTATGGCAATAAACCCACCTGTTGCTTAAGTTTTGCACACCAGTGTAGTTTCCGTTAACCATTTACCTCAAATAAAAAGACATAGCTAAATGCTGCGATATAACATTCAATGTTTGGAAACAATATTTTTTTCCCACTTGGAGACATTTTAATTTGACGAATTAATAAATTTTAATAAGAGTGTTTTTTCTCTGTTTTAGACAACTTTTTAAATTTCATTTGATTCTTACGTGTTATCGCAATAATCGCCAACTTTCATGATCACTCACAAAGTTGGCCATTCCATTTTCGTAGATGTTGTACGCGCGGAATTGGCAATCATGTGCTTCGTTTTATACAATGTCGCCAATAGGTTGCGGTAATACGTACCTTTCATTTGATGTTACTATTGAAATACAAATAGTAAAACTAAGATTTTCTGATTTTGAGTCATCAAAATATTGCACCTTATTTTGTTTTTGATTGCTTTATAAAATTATAACTTTCTTAAACAGATTCCATTAGTAATTTGTTAAAAAAATACTTGAAGTTATTATGGTTTGCTTTTGTCAGGGACGTAGAGCTACCGCTGTATCAATGATGCAGGGGCCCCAACGAATGTTATTATAGTTCCACTTATATATATACATGGCGCTCATATCTGAAAAAGGGCCTCAAAAGAATTCGGATACAAGGCCCACTCAGAGCTGTTTTGTAATTTCATATGTTTTTGTTTTAACCTACATTTTAACTGCAGTCAATCGGCTTCAGCACATAAAATTGTATTGCAGAGACTCGAACTTAGGTCATCATACTGGCGAAGCAAACGCAGTGCGAGGGGTAGTTGCTCATCAAATTAGAGTAGGCATCAGTGAATGAGCAAAACAGACAGATGGCTCAAATACATATTGAGGAAGCAGGTGGTTAATATGATTGTAATTATTTTTTCAAATTATACTTTCGCGTTGATTGTAATTATTTTTTCAAATTATACTTTTCGCGTTGATAAAGATAGTTCAGCTCCTCTTATGTCAATTAGTGTTAGAATTGTATATCATTTTTCAATTTATTTTTAAACTCAGGATATTTACTTTGGATAATTTTTGTGTATAAAATACTAATTTTAATTCTGTACACAATGGATGTGTTTAGCGTGATTTCAAAATCTCCACAAACGAGTAGTGTATCGCTTAAAATCTTCCACCTTTTTTATCTCTCTCCAATGAATCTAAATTAAATTAATATATAATTTTTTGGTACTTATATATATATATATTTTTTTAGTTGGCGATTTACCTAAAATCAAAAGACATCGCCAAATACTGCAATATAGCTTTCAATAAGGAAAAACCATTCTATGCCTGTTTGTGTACAATAATAATACTTTTTTGCACTTGACTTTTTCCACGAAATAGTTATTGAAGTTTCTAATAGCTGGGGCAATAACATTAGACTCACAAAATATCTATTTTGTGTAATTTCAAAATTTTATTACGTGTTACTGTGAAATACAAATGGGAAAATTAAGATTTTCTGATGTATATTTTGTGTTTGTTTTGATATTTATGTATTATCTCAACCATATTGGCAACATTAGCTCTTAATTGCCAATTTACCGTGTATGACGCGTACAAAATCGGGGTTGATATAGTTGCAACAGTACCCAAGTACTTTTGTTTGCAATTTTTTTTTGGTGATTTCATCAAAATATTGATAATTTGTTGTTAATTGTTGGTTTTTGATAGCTTTTTATCATTTAAGTTTGTTATAGCTAGCTGTACCCAACCACGTTTTCCTGTGGCTCAGTCTGGTTAAAAAGAAAGAAAAGAGAAAGCACACATTTCTAATATCTTTAACCGCTTGCACTTGAGGTATGATTCTTTTTATAAAAAATGTGGAAATATATATATACATTAACAAAACTTTTTTAAACCGATTTCATTTGTAATTTGTTAACAGAATACTTCCAAGTTATTATGGTTTTTGTCATGTTATGAATCTAAAATTATTTGCATTGTCTCTATAGGGAGGTGCCAAGTTTGAAAATAAATTTAAAATGACTCTTCTTGAGGTCAAAGGGTTAATTTTACAATGCTTATGGGTAAACATTTTGTGTTGCTTCATTGTCTGTATAGATACAGAAATTGTCTGCTGTGCCTACTTTAGAGCTGTAGTTGCTATTTTTCAACACTTCATGAACCACTTAATGTATAACTTTATAATTTGCGGTTCACTAATAGGATTGACCTCTATATATTGGACCACTATAGTTATATTTACATATTTATTTAATCTTCTATACCTCTGAAAATAAGCTTCATGAAAAGCAACAATCAACATACTGAAGTGTTTTGCCACCAATTTTCCAAAAATTGGTTGAAGTTACCAAAAATCCCTAACCTCAGGAATTTTGTTCGTTTTTTCGTTTAGTTATTTCGGTAACTAAAAGCTTATAGTAAAGAATAATCCATGTTCTATAATATTTTATTTTGTTGTTCATCTTTTTTTAAACGGAATCTTCATAGAAGTATAAATAATGTCCCAATTTTTCTGCATACCATCCAAAATTTCTCACGCATCACCAATTGGTGACTGCTGCTCTGTAACACACATCAGTAATTATGTATTAGCATCACAAAAACAAAACAAAATTGGTGCCACGTGTGTGCACCTTAATATCTAAACAACAAAGATTCTAACATATTTTTTTATGAAAAAAGAAATGGATGGAAAATGGTGCGATTTGCATGGCGGTAATTTGGCTGCGGTGATGCTAATATTTAAGTACACAGATAACAAATAATTGTCCATGTGAAAAGCAGTCTGTGTCTAGATATAAGCCACTCTGTTTTAAAGATATGCCCTTAACTTTGTTGATAACAATTGCTAATGCTAATCGAATTGTAAATTACAAAAATACTCCATCATTATCAACACTTTGTCGTAGATTTCTGCTGCAAAATCCATGTTTATGATTTCCTGGTGTATTCGATTGAAAATATCTTCAGCTCTCTCATTGCGTTGATTTCAGGTGTATCAATTGATGCACGTTTGAAGTTAAATATTTCATTCGCATTTTTTATTTTTCCTTTTCTTTTTGTTCCTGATTTTTTTTAAATGTTTTGAAATTTTATATGATTTTGTTTTAATTTTCTTTTCTTTTTAAGTGCAGTTTTAAGTTTTTAACAAATTTTATATGCTTTGTTTGAATTTTTTTCTTTTTAAGTGCAGTCAATTGGCTTCACAACATAAAAATAATACCTTGCGGGAAATCAAACTTTGGTCATCATACTTGCAAGGCAAAAGTACTACAACGAGTGTAATTGCACATCAAACTGAGAAAGAATGGATATCAGCAAACGAGAAAAACAGACAAAGAATGGCACAAACACATGCTGAGGGCGCAGCAGAGCAACTTGCAGCCAGACTTAAGGATGTACATTTGCGAGCACATCATCCGTGTTTTACAACATCAGAAAGATGTTAACCAGAAACAGCACATATGCTTCAAACATGACTTTGTGGTGAACAATCACACAATAACAGTCACCTTGCATTCCGTTACAACCCAGTGGAAGATTCTAGGTTCAGGGAGCATGTTCTCATCTACACAATGATGGAAGTGTATCCTTATTGCTATGCTCTGGAATTTATAGGAGAAATAAAAGAAATGTTTTGTGCCACTGAAAAAATTAAACTGCCTCTACTCGGAGAACCACAGAGCCATTAAAAATTTTGCTTGCTAGATATACTGTGGAATCAAAACATTTCCTATATAACATCAGGAAATACAATTCATGTTTCCAAGTGACATTGTTTAGATAAATGTGCATTTGTGAACACACCCATGATTTAATAGAAATATCCATGAGCATTGTAAAACCAACCCATTGCCCTCAAGGAATCCAGAGTAGAGCCATTTAAAATTTATCTTCAAACCTGAGGTCTGCACTTTAAGGACAATGTAAATAAATTTAGGTTCATAACATAAGGACAAAAATAAGCCGTTATAACTTCAAGCATTTGGTTAACAAATTATAAATGATAACAGTTAAGGAAAGTTTTGCGTATATATATTTATACATTTTTTTATAAAAGATCATATCTGCATTGCAAATGTTTTAACATACTGAAAACATGTGCTTTCTCTTTAACAAGACTGAGCCACAGCAACGCGTGGCTGGGTACAGTTAGTATATAAATATAATGAAACAAAGAATTTTTTCAAACAAAAAACTCAAACAAAATTAATGGATTTTATGAATAATTAAATTTAAGGACGCATGTGGTTAATGTATGTTTAGAATCTCTAATTATAAAATGTACGTTTAAAATTACTTGTATGGTTTAAATTAGAAAATGTCCTTAAAATTCATTAGTTTTAGCATAAATTTATTTTCTTAGTGTTGAAAATGCAGTATATTCCTCGACATTTTTGCTTTTTCTCCATTGCACATTTTTTTTTTTTGATGGGTAAGATATGTAAAATACATTCATCTTAATTTACAAAAAGGTGTGAATAATTACTTTTTTTTCTTATACATATAGTGTTTATGAATTTAAAATTTGTGTTTTATGTGGCTTATAAAGTATTTTAAAGCCACAACAATATAACGAATTTTCCACAAGCAAACTTTTTTTCGGGATTTAGCGACTTCGTTAAATAGAGGTTTGACTGTATATTTATTTTTCTCTCTTTTTTGTAACATACAGAAAATAATAAGGAAAGAGAAATAAAATTATTCATAAAGTAAAACATACAAATAAAAGTTATATAACAAATAATATTTGTTTGGATTAATAAGAAGGATGAAATTTTTTGACTTGACTCATGAGAACGTAGAATTAGGCGCAGGTGAGCACGGTGCGTTGCATATTCCCACCGAACTATTCCCGTACTCTTAGAAGTAAATGTACCACACTGTATGAAACACTGGCTTAAAACAATAATTTTAGGGTTGGTCGTGGCCTGGTGGCGCAACGGTAGCGCGTCTGACTCCAGATCAGAAGGTTGCGTGTTCAAATCACGTCCGGGTCAAGGTGTACGATTTTATAATCATTACTTTTTAATAATAGTAGAAATAAGTTTTTGTGTCTTAAATACAGTCAAGAGATAACGTTTTGATACCCTGTTGATTAATTAAAAAAAAAAAGAGAGAGAGAGTTCAATTTTTAAGATAAGCCCATGAAAGATGAATGTAATCATACAGTAATATGAAAATAACACGAGATAAAGTATTGGTTAAAACAAAGCATTTGCAGATGAAAATTTATCGATTTAACAGAAAAGTAATATTAGTTCTTGAGGACTCATTTCGAAAATTTAAGGGATTTTAGGAAAGTTATACCATTTTTTTCAATTGAATCAGATTTAAAACCAAAAAAAAACTTTCTGTCGTTAAAAAATTACCGATATTTTCTTAATCCTGCAAAAGCTGAGCTGTTCTTGCATTATCTCATTTTGAGTATTTCTTTTAGTTAAGGAGCTGTTAACTCGTTTTATCAGAACCAGATGGCAGCTCAGAATTCTCGATTTTGTTTAGTTGTATGTACTTCGATTTTAGGAGGGGTTTTAATTCTCTTTTCTTTTACCCCTTTCCCCCAGAAAACTTTATTTTAATGTCAGTTTTCCACGACATATTTTAAATAGGATGGTTCAAAAAGAGTTGTATGTATAAAATTAGTAATTTTTTTAAAATTCTCCATCTCTGCAGGAAAAAAAAAAAAGGCTGCATTAATTTTTCTTTTTTCAGTTTCGTGTTTTTTTTTAAGTATGCATTATAAATTGAGCAATATATATACACCAACTCTTTTTTACACGATTTCGAAGTAACACCGTTCACCAATATACTTTTTTTGTGGGAATTTTTTGTTCAAAAAATCCATAAACAATCGAAAACTATAAGCAACCATTCAAGTTTTTGAGTCGAAATGCGGCCATGGATTGTGATCCGTCGCCAAAAGTCCTCGAGTAGCTAAACAGTGCGACGTTAATATTCAATCAATCAGCGGCCATGGGTTGAGTCAGTTTGTGATATTGTGAGTTTCGTGCCCATTTATTTGTTTCAAATTACCTTTCGTACGAGTATTTGGCTATGCATTCTATATACTGTCTAATTTTAAAAATCACAGGTTGGGCCTACACTTGCATAGGGGCCTAGGGTCTCAAAAAATATTAAATTTTCTCTAGGCAGAGGCGGATTAAGGTAGTTGGAGGCCTCTGGAGGTAAAAGGTTTGAGGTCCATGGGCTCAAGAGTTGAAAAACTAAAATAGTGAAATGAGTCTCGTATACTTTAAATTAGGGGTACTCAACCTTTTTTTCTGCCAGGCCGCATTCACTGTGACGAGGCTTTATCGCGCCTTCTCCTCTTGGGGAATTTTGGGACCAGAATGACATTATTTCAATCCAACTCTCTCAAGAAGAAACCACGATATGTAGATTATAGTTAATGGATATATATTGGAGCTTTAGCATTCGCTTGTTTGTGAGACAGAAGCCGGAAAGTCGAATAGAGGTCGGCTAGAAGCCGGATAGCGCTATAAGAGTTGAATAGAAGTCGGATAGAAATAGGATGGAAGAATATTAGGGAAAGAACAGAATACAAGAAGAGACCGAAAGCCAAGGTGCTGATCGCCGTGAGATATTGGTAAGAGATTAATTATAGAACGGACTTTAGCTTATTAAGGAATCTAAAGTAGATAAAAATTCTGAGGTTAATTTCTCATAAAGATAATAAGTAGAATTTCAGGCGCTATTTTACTTAGAATTGATCATTGTGTGGTATCACTCCTGATCTGATTCCTCTAGCAAGACTTGTGTTGCGTTGATCAATATATACTTAGACAATAATAAATTAGATTTATTATGAAGAATTTGAGTGATCAATCATTTATTCCTACAAATCTAGGTCGCGTAGATGAAGAGATGATACCCCCGGGCCGTGGGGTATCACAACATATGTTAGCTACTTCAAGCGGGCCACATACATATGATGGCTATTTCACGCGGGCCGTAACATGAGGATTAATGGAGGGGAGAAATGTTGTAAGACCAAGATAACATAAAAACTTTCAAATGTGGAAAATTGAAAAAAATATTTAAACTCCTATGTTGCTTTTTTGAATTATTATTTTTTATATTTTTTATTTTTGTCACTGAATTTTTCTAAATTGGAAGCATTTAAGAATCACTCCTTCGCAATTTCTGCATCAGTAAACGGTTTCCATATGATTACCAATAATATAACAAATTTCATAGGGTGCCTTTGTTACCACTGTGACATTACCCCTGACAAAACACTTTTTTGCTGTTATAAAGATTATTCAAGAAAGCCTCTTTATCATCTCTTGAAAGAGATCTTCGAGGAAAAGTGTCATTGAACGATTCCTATTTAGTGGCATTTTTTGAATACACTTTCGTGACAAATCAAACAATTACTAATCTATGATTGTTGTTAACCATAAATAAAATAGTCAACTTTCCTTGAAGTCTTGAAGCAACCTATTTTCTTCGAATATTTTTCGCTTGAAAGATATGAAAGATAGTTAAAAATTAGTTCCACTCATAAAATGGTCGCTACTCCAGAATTGACTATTATCACTAATCAGAAAAGAATATCAATTCTCACCCATACGTCATCGGCGGCAAAAAGCAAAATTGATATATTTGATTTTTTAACAAAGAATTTCCCACCAAATTTTCATAAATGAATTTCTCAGAACAATGGGCCATGACCGGGCCACTTAAAAAGTCCCGGTGGGCCACATGCGGGACGCAGGTTGAGTATCGCTGCTTTAAGTTCTCAAAATAAAATGTATTGCTAATAATAAAACTCAATGGCCAAAGAAAAATCTTAACTGTATTTAAAAAAATTAAAAACCTTACTGAGCCTACAGTTTTGCTACACAACGATTTCTCTTTGGGAAATACATTAATTATTTTTACCACATTTCTTTTGTCCAAAACATTTTGTTCTGTATATAATATGGCCATGCTGTTCCATTTGTCTTTTCGCCCTTAGTACTTCTTAAATTATTTTTAACACGTTTTAAAACTGAAAAAGATTTTTCACCTGATGCATTCGATATCGGTATTGCTAAAAATATTTTCATAAGTATATTTCTACATTAAGATTCCTCTTGCAACTTGATAAATTTCTAGGTGTGTGTTTGTGTGTGGGGTTCATTGTATCTTTGCTTTCTTTTCAATTCTTGTTTGAATTCATATCGTCAAAATTAAAAGATTCAATATCGTCTTTGTAAGTTTCCTTTAATTTTTCTGTAGCTTTTTTTTTTTTAATTTCAGGTTATTACCTCCCGTCAAAAATACAATAAAGTGTTCTGTGACAGTTTGATAAATCTCTGCCCTTTGGGATAGTTCTGCTCTTGCTCTATCGCATATGACATAAAATGAATTCACTGTGAAATTTTTTGTTCTATCAAAATTTCATAACCGACTTCTTTCTTTTACTGCCGGCGAGCTTGTGTCCGTCTTTCTCTTCAAACGAGAGCTCTGTTAAATCAGTTGCTCCTTGTTCCATCCTTCCAAATTCATTTCTGAAATTTTGAATATAATTTTCTAGAGATTTTAGTAAGCTGGATCCTTTAAATTATATATATTCACACATTCAACTTATTGCATTGATTTACTAGTAG
>BMAV01013689.1:243366-288079 GCA_019973955.1 Trichonephila inaurata madagascariensis | reverse complement strand
CGACCTTTGGATTAGAAGTCCAACTTGCTATCCATTGCACTACAGGCACGAGCATTTCCTTTTTATATATGGTGTTGGACTATTATTTTTGTTTTTTTACTATTTATTCATTTTTTAAATTTATTTAATGAAATAATATTTGAGAAAAACTGTATTAACATCAAGTGTCATCCACTACAAGCTTAAAAAAATGTATTTGAACTTGAGTGGATGAATAAAAAGTATTTTATTAATGAGTGAAAATTTGAAACATATATATGTATATAAATATATATAGGGAGAGTGTGAAATAATAGTAGGAAGTGAAAAATTTTAACGAAAAAGCCTTTTTCCACATATTTGTATAATTTGAGACCAGTAGCGCACACAAAAATTTTTCAAGGGAGGGGTCCAGGGTCGAAAGTCCACCATTTTGGTATCATGCTCCATTACGCCACCTAGCATATTCTTTTGATTTTGTCGATTTTCGGAAACAAAAACAATACAAATTTAATTATTGAATAAATAATTAGCATTAATTAATAAAATTAAGTATTAATAACAGATACATAATTAAATTTTACGTGATATATACGTAGGATTATAACCAATCGAAAAATCAAGGGGCTATGGGGGTCCGGACCCTAAAACACCTCCCTTGTGTGCGCCACTGCTGAGACTCTTTTCAGTCAAATTATACATGCCCGGAAACATTGACTCAGTTGTACATATTTGTCATTCTTAGATTCTTCTTTACAAATAAATTAAAATAAAACAATTGATGACGTAAAAATATTTAATTTTCGATGCTAAAAAGAACATAATAAGTTTTACTTTGGGAGAAAAACTTCTATAACATCTTTGAAAAAATTGTTACACTGCAGGTTGTTACATATTACACTGAGTCGAGCGCGTTCCATTTTAAAATAAGCACACTTTAATTCAACATTATCAACACCTTTCCCTTCAGATCAGATCCTCTAGCTGGAAAAATGGGAAACATTAAGAAGGCATGAAATTCATTTTTGTTTCTCATCTTCCCTCCCAAATGGCCCAATTACTTGCCTCTCTCAGGGTAATGGCCACGTGCAACAGTTAATATAGTAACCCCGATCCCGTATCATTACTTCGCCTTGGCGTGTATTAATCGATTTATAATTTTTGGCGTAAATTTCGGTATTAAATGGCCGCATCCCTGACCATATGTGATAACAGATATTACAGACGACAAAAAAGGAATCGCTCTATTTTCTTAATTATAACTTGTGAGAGAAAGAAGAAAAATTATACTTCCTTTTTTTTTCTTTGGAAACTAGTTCGAATATCACGTACCATTTTTTTTAAACAATGAACATGCTTTTGAAAAAACCGACTGGCTAAAGCGTGTAATAGTTTGGCGTAATGTTATTATAAACGCTTTGGATAAGAAGTTTGGGTTTTTCTTAGGTATAAAGGTTTTAAAAAAATTAAGTGTATTTGTATATTTAGAATTTACTTCATTATCTTAAATAAAATATTCTATCAAAATATTTAGTGGAAAAAGTTCAATCAGTCATTAATGCTATTGCTTTTACCTGTAGTCGAATAATCATTTCTATTTGGCAACCTTCTTGGAATATTTTGTGTAGAAAACGCGCCACTTTGAGCATTGGCATTATTTTTTCCTTTTTAGTTTATTTTACCGTGACATTTTTGAAGTTTCAGAAAGGTTGAAATAAAAAGAAATAAATGGATAAATTTGTGAGAAAGGGTGAAAAACCATATAATAAAAGAATTGACCTTTAAAATTAATTTTGGTATTATACAGTTTACTTGATTTAAGCCACCTGATTCTAAAACTACTTTTTCTTTTCTTTTTATTTTATTATGATATTTTAAAAGAAAAATATTTGTAGTGTGGAGAAATTTTCGTAATAGATACTTGATATAGTGTTCCAGTTAATAGTTTTTACTGTGTTCATTATGCTATAGAATGTCTTTTAGTTTTACAGTACAACTGTAGCTGAATTTGAAATGAAAATAAATAGAACTCAAAACTTTTGAATTTTACTTCACTCATTATAGAACTATTGATTTTTGTTACGAAAAGGTAAATAATATGTTGAGTTTGACGGGCCATTTTACAATAAAACAGAGCTGATTATTCAAAGAATATGAGTTCGTAAAAAAATAAAATTTTAATAAAACATATAAATATGAGGAATAAGTTGTATTACAGAATGAGTTAAGTGCTATGTTACTTCGTAATGAGCGCCATGTTGCTCACTATCGAATCATCGTTAATAAAAACAGTTCGTTGCCACTAGCATTCTGCTTAACTTGACATTCGATGACAATTAAATATTTCCCACAATATTTAAAAATAAAGATTTTTTTTCCTTTAAAAACTTGAAATTTCATTAAAATTCTACATATTGCCCTATACATAATATAATTATGTATAATCAACTATGAAAAGTTATTGGAATCATAATATTTCTTTGGTTAAGAAAAAATATTTTTATTTTTATGACCACAACAAGATCATGATAATGCTTGAAAACAAATAATTTACTTTTAAAGAATTATTTCACCTGAAGTTTCAAGATCTTGTTCCAAAGAGTGGAAATTTGAGATTGATTCCAAATTCTTCTTTCTTTTTCGCAGAAAAAATCGTTTGCAGTTTTCCATTTTTTATTTTATTTAGATAACTATTGTGTTATTAGCTATGATATTATTGACGTATTCTTTAATAATATCATAGTTTTTAAAATATTTTTGACTATATTTTATATTTTTTCCTCACTTGTATACTAACATTATTCCAGCAAATATGCTTCTCACTAACACATATGTATGTTTTAAGTTCAACATCAAGAATAATAATATAAATTATTTTTATTTTTTAAATTTTAAACTATTTTTATTAATTTAAACTTTATTACAAATTTATTTAATAATTCGAGAAATTCCCTCAAGTTAATGATGTGATGCAAATATTTAAAGATAAAACTATTCAGAAATATAGCTAAGTGAATTTATATCTTTTTGTATTTAAATAAATATTTTTGATATGAGAATTTGCAAAAAATTAGACCAATTTGAGAAATTGCAAGATGTACGTTATTTTAAAAATAACCAAATATTTTCTAAAATTCTTTTTTAGTGCTTCGTCAATCATTTTTGCATTATATTTTTAATTGTTCAACAAAATTATGAAATGTTGCTAATACAAATCAAATTAGAAGAAATTTTAGAAAGCATCCTTCATCTAAAAAATGTAATCGAATGAAGATTTTAGATAAAAAAAAATATTTGGACTCGAATATTTATATTTTAAGAATTATATGACTTCGACAAAAATGAGTATAAAAATTATTGAATTTAGATATGTATTAGACAATTTAAGAGTTAGAAACTGGAAATAAATTAAGTAGTAATGTACTTTATATGTTTGATATAATGACTTAAATTGATGAAAATGAATATTACAATTATTGAATTTGGAAATATTAGATATAATTAGTAATTATAATCTAAAATAAACCAAGCAGTAATATATTTCATACTTTTTGTTGCGATAAGAATTAACATTAAAGCATAAATTTAAATTCAAATAATAATAATAAAAAACAGAGTGAAATTAATTTTTATTGATACCAGAATTTATTTTTAATATTTCTCAAGAGGGAAAAAACAGGTTCATTGAAAATCACAAGATTCGAATAAGGAAATCTAATGTTATTTATGAAATTATCTTTAATAACTGAAATTTCAAAATATCTAAAAACATAAAAACACATGCATAAAATGTGACTGATAGCAAATGTGTTCTTTTTTTTTTCTTTATTTTCCTTAAACTATAATTATTTTCACTGTTTGATGTCCTAATTATAAATCTACTTTCTAGAAATAAATGCATGAATCTATATAAAGTATTTGCCATGTTTTGTATTTTTTTTCCCTTTGAAATATAAACAAGACAAAAAATTTGATTATAATTTCATCACAAGTAAAGATATTAACAAATCCTATGTACACCTTTTATCTGGTGTATATATCGTATCCCTGATCTTTAATTTCATGTTAATGTCAACATTAATTTTTTTCTTATTTAATCATAATCAGTATCGAATTCTACATCGAGAATTTTAAATAGCCTTATCAGTCAATTATCGCTGTAATTATTAATTCATTTTTTATTGATAAATTATTTTTAATATTCATCACGGCATCGGAACTCTAATATACTTGCAGGTTTTTATATCATGTATCTAAGTCGAAGAAAAAGTCAATCTCTGAAAACGATAAAATTTAGAACTCTAAAGGCTGATTCGAAATTCTTTTTCCAGAACAAGATATGCATGGGGAACTATTTTAAATGAGAATTTAAGTCCATTTTAATTGATTTATGAACTAAAAACTTAGATATGAAAATATGTATATTGATTTCGTTAATTATTTCATAAAAATGAACGATTAAGAAATTCTTGTATAAAAAACTGATAATGTAGAAATTTTCATGTTCACGCCAACATTTCACTAAAAGGGTAAAAGTATGTATGGTTTTGGCAAATATGTTCAACAGAATAAATAAGATGTAGAATTAAATACAACACACATTGGGAACTAGGAATAAGTATTAAACCAAGATAATCAATATTAACAATACAAATGCTTACATAAAAAACTAAAAATAGCTATTGATACAAAAAAAAACAATAAAATTATATTATTCTGCGAAATTCAGTATTGAGCAAAATTTTGCTTAACTTATGGTGAATTAAAAGCTTTTATTTAATTGGATACCTATATTTTTAATGCTTCCCATTAGTAGAATTTATGATGCCAGATGTAAAAGGTATAATAGAAGAAATAATAACCAAACATCGAAATCAGTATGCAAATGATGAATTATTCTGATAGGTAAGCAATTTTTATCATTTTAATAAGTATTCCTGATTTTCATCAAGAAGACAATCAAAAGTTATTCATCATATTACTACATCTTTTTTTATTCCTTGCAACAGAAATTCCCGCAACAGATATTGTTCTGAACTAAAACACATTTATTTATGCTCCTCCCTCCCCTCAGAATCGACTTTACTTCTTCAGAGAATATTAGTGTTTATTTATATTATGTGTGTGTGTGTGACTACTAATTATTTTTTCTTAAGGATGTTTGACATAAATATGTGTGATAAATATGTTTCTCTGTCCTTATTAATTTGACCAGAAGCAAAATTTATTTCACTGCAGTTCAGTCGTTTCTGAGCAATAAGCATTTTATAGAAATAAAATTACTCAACTGGCATCTTAATTTAAAAAATAACATTAGAATGGCTTATTTTATTTAATGTAAATATATTTTTTTAATAACGTCATGTATTATTTATTCTAAGTTGTGTTAAATTGTGCTGGCTTATCATGAAGTGTGTTTTTGTTGCAATCGAATTGCGCTACTTGTTTATTCAACACAAAATAATCATGCAGAGACTAACTTTTTAAAATACACACCAATTTAATATCGTATGCGTATTTTTCTTCAATTTGTTAACCTTTGGATGAAATGAAAAAATATATTTCAAAAACTTTTCAAAGAATTAAATCGAATTCAGCTCGAAATTTAAGTTTTGAATCAATTCGGCCGATGCATTATTCAGATTTATATAAAATAAGAAACTCCATCTGTCTTAAATAATTTCAGAAAATAAAGTGAAGCTAAATAGATGTTTAAAATGAATGTGAAAGCAAAATATTCGTCACTTATTCTACAAAACTTTTATTATTCAAAAATTAAGAAATAATTTTAAACTTCCAAAGTAATTATCAACTATTTAAGAATAATTCATGATAAAAAATTGGTCTATTTCATATATTTAGATATTATCATGCTTTTCTCCTTTTTTACATGAACTTTCAATGACACTGACGGTGGACTTTTCTATCAAAGTATAACTGTACTAATTGAGGAAAAAAACTGAAAGTACTGTAATCGCACTTTGTAACTAGTTGAGGATATAAGATACACTAAGTATGCATATTCAGTATTTTAAAAATAATTAATTATTTAAAATATCAATGTAGGCAATCCAGTATGGGAATATAGGGGATATACCGTATTTATTTAAATTTAACCCCTCCGCACTTTTTTTCCATTGTAAATGCAATTAAAATCGGGTGTGATTTAGAATCGAAAGCTGAAAAATTCGTTGGATAGGGGAAATTGAACACGCAATATCATGCATGCATTTAAAAGTTCTTAATGTTGGTAAAATATAAATGAATTAGTGTTACTTATTAGCTCTTTCCTTTTTTTATTTCCTAAATATGGGATATCGATAAATTATTTTACATTATTTCATTTTTTGACAAAAAAGTGTTGAGAATTTAGGGTGCGGCTTGGAATCGATGGCGGCTTAGATTCGAATAAATACGGCAATAAAAAAATTAAATTTTTGAACTTTTAAAGTATAATTATGTTACAAAAATTATCCTAAAATGGGAGTATTAAAATAATTAGAAAAGTATGTAAATATTTTCCCTATCAAAATCGGTATTGATAATTTTATATCGAGATCTATGTGTGATCTATGATTTCTCTAGAATTCAAGTTAACTAGGCACTTCTCGCGCAGGGTATGTTATACCTACCACCTAACTTTTTTCAAGATTCCATCTAAACCTTTTTTCGGAAAATGAATAGTTTCTCATGTAGCTGATTTTAAGGTCATATCCTTTGAGGGGCCTCAGACTGTAGGCAAATTCTAAATATATATTTTTGGATACCGCCTCTTCGGGTATGTCTTACCCTGCGCGTGAATCACCATTGCATTTCTAAGTGCATGAGCACGCTTTGAAATCTTTCTTATGCAATGGTGCATTATTATAGTTAAAGAAATGTGATATTGAAGTAATTTAATAGATAAAGTATTTAATAGATATATATATAGTTCAACAGTATTTTCGGATGAAGAAAGTCTCATTGCGGGGATGATGGGGAAGAATCGAATGATGAAGGGTACAATATCAAGTATGTTTTCTCTACTGAAATCTATCCAGATAATTTAACTGAGGGAGCAATTATCGTCTTTGATAAAATGACGACACTATATTCAATGGCTAGAAAATCTAACCGTTAGCCTATGTCAACATTTTTTAGGTTGTTCAACGTTGCGCCAATAAATGCGCAAATTATTTTGTTAAGTACTCAGAAACCACCTACTAAACATCGAACCAGACGCTGATTTCTGAAGTGTTTTGGATTTCGATTTAAAGAAGAATGTAAAAATGTAGAAACCAGCAAGCAATGCTTCTACAAAATTAATATATATATAAATATATATATGATCCAGTGAAAACATCGCACTCACTCGCAACGAAAAAACAATGAACTGATTGATCTAATAAAAAGAACAGAAAAACTAAATTTACGTGTGAAAAGTGTAATAAACATATTTCATTTCCTACTTCTCTTCCTTTTCACTTTTGCGAGCTAATTTTACGGTAAAAACTGAATGTTAACACTCTTAGGTATTAGATACCCTGCGAGTGAAATCCCGTTCTTTTTTTTCACGCGTGAAGTGCTGGGTTAATTTAATATTCAAAAAAAATAATGTTTAACAACTTAATATGATAGAAAAATTCGAAATACTCTATATTAACTATTAAGGCCTAAATAAAGAAAGGGCATTCAATTTGTGTGGGAAAAACTTCTCAAATTCCTTCCATGAGGTTCTACCCCGTGTCCTAGGCATAAAGAACAATACATGCAAACCGAACGAAATGCATGACCTCACCTCCCTTGTAGGTGTGTTATACAGGTACAGTAATTATGCCTGAAACATAAATTTGAGATATACTTTCCAATTAAGTTTTAGAAAGTGCCATGATCTAAGGCACGCCTCTTTTCCACAGGTGCGCCTTACGGAATCGAATGGGGGAGATGAAAAAAAAGAGTTTTGTAACATGTTACTCACGCCTTCCATTGAGAACACAACGATTTCGAGGCAGTACGAACTTCTGTTTCTTTTATTATGATGCATCAACATTTTCCAGGAATGTGACATAGTTTATATAACTGTGCATACGTATACAAATTTATACAATCACTCCTAAACAGTGGCGCACACAAGGAGTTCTACGGGTCCAAACCCTCTTCCCTCAAAGCCCTTGATTTTTTTCTGACTGATTATAATTCTATGTATATAGTAAGTAAAATTTAATTAAGCATTTATTATTAATAATTAATTTTATTAATTAATGCGAATTATTTCTTCAATAATTAATTTTTTACTGTTTTTCGCTCCCGAAAAACGACAAAATCAAAAGAATATGTTAGGTGACGTCGTAGAATATCAATAAAAAAAATCCAGGGCATTTGAGGGCAGGGGGTAGGGGGTTGGACCCTGGGACCCTCCTTGTGTGCGCCACTGTATATGTTTCATATTCTGGAGCTAGGCATTATGTTTACATTCAAAATTTATCATTAAACTTACTTAATTTCATTTTGATTAATTTAATATTTTCGAAACTCCAGAGAACTTTAAACATTGTCTTTATTTATTTTAATGAACCCCAAGTTGAAAACATTTTTACATGCAACAAAAAGTTCCGATAATTCATGTAATTTTAGGATATTTACCCATTTACTCATAGTCAGATGTTCTTAAAACTGCTTTCTTGTTTTATTGTACTATTGCCTTAGAACAACACGTGGTCGTTGTTTCTGCAGAGGCGTCGGTTCGAATCTTGATGCCATGAAAGTACCTCACTTAATGAAGGCTGATGCACAATGAGATCTGTCAATGTTCAGTACCCTCGTGTTGATATAATGGGGAAGTTTGGGCAGAGGTATAGTAACTTAGGTATCATCCTCCTCTTTCGATGCGATTCAAAATTACGAGTTCGTCACCAATAGTTCTCGTGTTGCTTTTAAATAAGACATTAATCAACAGTTCATTGTTCCATAGTTTGCTTTTCTAACATAAGACGACAATATATAATTTTTAAGAATCATACAACGAAGACCTTTCTTTATCAGCAATTTTCCTCCAAGTTTTTCGAAGTCTTCACATAAACATTCTCAAATGTCGAAACTCCCTAAAATAAATTGAAAGTCTATCATAGTGTACAAGACTGAAAACCAACCTGTGGCAAGAGTGGGATCAGATTCCCGAGGGAATTTCCCCCTGTGTGGGTGAATTCTCCCCTCCCCCTTCCAATTCGCCGAGGGAATATTGTTGAATCTGTTGGTGGCTCAGCTGGTCAAGTTGTGAAACACGGGGGTGAGCGGGACCATCCACGGCTCTATTTCCCCAGCATTTGAAATATTGAGGAAATGAGATCGAGTCCGTTGATTCTCATCCCCCCTATCCAATTGGCGAAATGTTTCGCCTGCGGTAATGAAGTCGAATGCCGCCTTTTAACTAAATTTCCACGATGAGGCATCACTTACGACTTCAAGAGGGGATGCTACCTTCAGGTTTGGCGAAGTTATCACTCGAAAAGGTTTTTTTTAGCATTCAGATTAATGTAGAATGTGTTTGCATCCTATTTTGGTGCATTTCTTTATTTATTGCCAGCTTGGCGAATAATTTATAGGTCCAATGCAGAAAAATGAGTTACTGGCGCAGTTTTGGCACCGGTTTTGTTTCTTTTCTAAAGGTGTGTGGATTAAAGAAAGGATTTGACCTAAAATGTGATTGGCTCGCATATTCTATTACCAAGCCGCATTAAAGCTTGACTTTAAACAAAATTATCTTTTGTGGCCAAGATTAATTGTAGGAGCTTAATTATGTCAAGTTTATAAGTATTGAATCGCTTTGTGAAGATTGAGACAAACTATGGTATCTGGACTAATTCATTATGTTAAATTTTTACTTGCCACCAAGGAGGGTAATGCTCCCTTGATGGATTTATGGCTTAAAAGGATATCGGATCGCTAAAGGATAATCTCGCGGACCACACATAAAAGTAAAAATCATTTTTCCGAACGCAGTCAGACACCTTAAGGAGATTTAATATCCAAAATGACCGAACTATCATTTTTTTATATATAAATCTTATTCTCTTTATCACTATCTTTCGATTGATATATCACTTTTGCATGTCGGAAAGTTAGAAGTTGAATAAAACTTCCTTTGAAAAATGTAAATTAACAAATTAGGCAATTCGACCAAGCCCCCTTTTTCAGAAAAAAAGCTTAAAAAAGCGATTTGATAAAAAAAATCTATTTTAAAAAGAGAAATAATAACTATAAAAAAGAAGTTGTAATATACAAAGCAGGATATTACCTAGGCATTACAATAATGTAATTCTTTTTATTTGTGAAATATGTGCACGTAAAATTTTTAAACAAAGGCATTTTATATTAATAATTTCATAATTCCAATTCTTATTCCTCATAATGTTTTTCATACAAATAGAATACTTCAATAAAACTTAAGGAAATAAAACTCAAATTTCTGTCATGACAGAAAAAAAATCTTTTTAACAATTTTCTCTTGAATTTTCTTGTGCAATTAATACTCTTTAAAAGTTGATCATTAATACAAGTGCATAGGTTGAAAAATTACGAAAAAGCTATTATTATAAGGAAAAGTAAATAACTAATGTCTGAAAATGGTATTTTAAGTATATTAAGGATTTTAATAGTTTATTTTTCAGAATTATAAACTTTAAAGTGGTTTTTCTCAGTTTGTGTTTTTTGATACATTAGTGCATTCAAAATGCTACTCCTACAATTATTTACCAATCACTTCCATCTTTCATGCATATCAACATTTTTTTTTTTTTTCTTAAAAACGAATTTAGCTATTATAAAATCGATGCCTTAAGTTGCTTAGAACATCCTTAAGATTATTACACGAAAAAGTTCAGGTTCAAAAAATTAAAAATTACAAAAGGAGTAAAATTTTAATATTTTCCAAATTTCTTTCAAAAAAATTAAATTTTTAAAATGGTGTGAATAATATGTGAAAAATTTTGATCTTGAAAAGCAAAACAGCATTCCTTTTTAGGGGAAATTATTTTTATAGGTAAAAGAAATGATAAATAAAATATTCTTATTAAAATAAACTAATAAAGCAGCTTTATTTTCAATCACTTATCCAAAATTTTGCATATAAGAAAGAATATCGATGTAGGAGCTGTATTCCAAAAACTTCTTCCCTAAGAAAAGAATTCCACCCACAGTAATTCAGGGGTTAGAGACTACTGATTCTTCTGGGCAGGTCCGGCGCAATCCCCCGGAGCTATTCCGAAAAGTCGCAAACGAGAAAAAAATAAAATAAAATACATAAAAAAGGGACACCGCAGATTTTTAGATTAGATTTTGTACTCTTTGCCTTACATACAAAAAGTCAAAAAGAGAATTTTAAAAGAAAATAGAATAAAATAAAATAATAAAATACAGACTTCACACAATTTTTTTTTTAAAGAAAAACTTTTCAACTTTCTTCCAGGGGCAAGAAAAAAAATTTAAATCAAATTTTAGAACTGGCAGAGGTTTTGTTGGCTTTGTTATTTTATGATCTCTGACGGACTGAGGTCCAGAAGAGCCGGCACGGAGCTGGAAAAGAGAATTTCTTGCTCTTTTTTATTATTATTATTGTTCATGCTCACTCCCCCAGGGAATTTGTTAGTGGTTTTAACATAAGAAAAAAAAACTTCTTTTCCCTTTCCTTTTCTTTCTTCTTACGCCTTGTTTTTTTTTCTGGAGTATTTAGAAGATCTTTCGAAAAATATGTTTTTATTCTTATCTCTACCTTTTGAAATTTGGATATATCATAAGATACAGAAATTCATAATAAAAACAGGAAAATCAGCTTGATATGAATTAAATGCAACATATAGAACAATCTCAAACAATTCTTTCTTTTGTAAATGTGTGTTTCTCTCCTTTATTTTCTTCTCCCCCTTTTTTCCCCTACAAAGTTCAACAAATTTTAATTTTCTGTAAAATGAAAATTTGTTAACTGTACAGTTAGTAACTAGGATATTTTAAATTCTATTTAATAATCAAATTGCGCTTAAGGTATCCGACTACGTTCGGAACCATGATTTAAAAAAAAAAAAACGCATAAATGTATAATTTTCATGATATTTAGTGTCACTTAGATTGAAATGCATGTATAAAATTATTTTAAGGACATTATGACAAAAAACAATTATTTAAATACAATATTTTGGCAAACAATTAACATAGAATAACCTTTTTTCCAAATGTTCTCCTTTTGTAAAAAATGCTTCTATTGTATTAATATTTTGCCTGTATATAGGTCAGACCTCTGTACAGAGGCTCAACTAGGCTTTTTGAAAAATTCAAATTATTTTCAGAGTTACAACCATTTGAAATAATTATCGGTGTATTTTCTTAAAATTTCTCCCTTCTGTTTTCGTAAAACATGGATAAACCGACTTCGAGTTATGCATTTCAAAATTCTAGTTGAGCTCCTGTACGAAGTCATGAAATACGAAAAAGGCTCAACCACTATAAAAGCTGAAACATTAATAATTCTTTGCCAAGTATTACTTTTTAAACTTTTTGTCATATACACTGAAGACACATACATGTATTCTATCAAGTGACACTAAAATATTTATCTTACATGCTTTTGCAAAATCACGCTTCCGAACGTAGTCGGATACCTTAAAGTTATAAGAGAAATAAAAATTCAATTATGCCGTTTTTGCCATTGCTAGCTTTCCAAAATTTTAATATTGCACAAGATTCAGAGAACGTGTGGTTACTACGTTAATGACAGAAATTAAGTCAATTTTAAAATAAGTTTAGTATAGATAATTATGTCAATATAACTTATACTTTCTTTTATAAAAATAATTTTTAAATCTATTATTCGAAAGAACTGATGTTTAGGTGGAAACAAAAGGTTATCCGTGAGGTCTATCCACTCTAACTCAGGTTTTTTTCCACTTGGCACTTTCAGCTAGAACAATTCTTTTCGCAAATAAACGTCATAGCTGAGTGACATAAAAATAGTCAGTGAGATAATGAATAGTTATTATGTGGACAATATTGCCATGTTTGTACTGCTTGAATTGTAGTCGTTTATTCCTGTAATATTACCCGGAATTATAGTCATTCGTAGCTATAAGGGAATTTTACTTTTGCAAGTTTCAGAAGTTTCATCTTGTTTCTGATAATTACCCATCATTTCTTATTCATGTTTGTATTGCCTACAAATCTCGTACTTAGTTTTAACGCTTGAATTAATAAAAGGGATTTTTTTATTGTGAATAGCAGTTTGTCTTTCTTTCAAATCCGATTTGATGACTTTTCAATCCTGATTGTTTTCGGATTTCTCCAGTAACCACAAAGATCAGTAAGATCTCTTCTTCGATCAACTCGAAGAGAAGGTATCACGGCAAGGTTCATACTTAATTTGCTTAGTTTGTGAGATACAATTATTTTGAGATCAACTTATAGTTTTGTTTTGTTTTATTTTCGTATATTTGTCAGTTTCAACAATTTCAACAAAATTAGGTAAATAACTTCTTTGTCGTTATTGAAAAAAAAAATTCTCTACACTGAAAAAAAAAATTAAATTCTACATTTATCGTACAATGACACAAAGCTCACAAGCTTTAGCTAAATTTAAGCGTAAATTATACTTAATGAACATTAAATGATAAATATAGAACGTAAATATTAAATCTCGTTATATATCACCCCCACCCCTCATTTTTTATATTATTTCAAAATACAACGATTACTACGCATGTTTTCAAAAAACGTTAAATGCTCGGTTAGTGGTTTATTGTAACTCATAAATTTTCTTATTTATAGTTTGTTTTTAAATAAAAGGAAACTTAGAACAATATTTAAATAATTCTAAGCAAAATGCTTGATTTATATAATAAATTGTCCCTCATAACATATTTTCTAAAGTAAATACATTTAAAAAAAATTATCAAACCATGTATAGAAATTGGCCTTTGTATAAATTAATTATTATCTCATCAATAACTAATAGAACTCATGAATTATTGAATAAAAAAATAAATGTATGCTTGAATATCCGACTTTATTTGATACATTGCAAAATTTCAAGTTTATTTAAATACTCTGTATTTTCCCTCTCTGTTCTTTATAAAAGTTAATTATTCAATTCCAACTATTATTTCACGCTCTCCTTAATATATATATATATATATTGTGTTCAAATTTTCAAACGTTAATAAACTACTTTTTATTCATCCACTCAAATGCATTTTTTAAAACTTGAAGTGGATGCTACTTGATGTTAATGTAATTTTTCCAAATATTAATTCATTAATTCTATTTAATTAATGAATAAATAGTAACAAACAAAAATAATAGTTCAAAATCATATATAAAAAGGAAAATCACTCGCTGTGTCCCTTTAGCGCAATAGATAGAGAGTTGAACTTCTCATCCAAAGATCATGGGTTCGAATCCGACCTGGGATGGCACAAATTCTAAGAATGTGATTTCATTTTACTATACAATTTTATTGGAACAATTAAATTTCATTAATGAATAAATAGTAACAAACAAAAATAATAGTCCGACAGCACATATGGAAAGGAAAATGGGGAATTGCAAGGAAAATCGCTTTCTATTTTGTCACTTAATATTGTGATGCTGTCATATGTATATACATATTTATATTAATTGTAACTATTTAATAAAAAGGTGCCCAGTGGCTGAGTGGTTAGTGCATCACGCTTCCACTCCCCAGGTCCGAGATTCTGAACCCCGGGCTGGGCAAGGTTGACTCAACCTTTCATCCCTTCAGTGGGTTGATAAAATGAGTAACAAGCTTGTTTGGAGACCTAACACTCTGGGTTTCGCTTAAGGTATCCGACTACGTTCGGAACAATGATTTTATGATATTTAATGTCACTTAGATTAGAATACATGTATACAATTGTTTTAAGGACATTATGACAAAAAAATTATTTAAATACAGTATTTTGGCAAAAAATTAAATTAGAATAACCTTTTTTCCAAATGTTCTCCTTTTGTAAAAAATGCTTCTATTGTATTAATATTTTGCCTGTATATAGCTCAGACCTCTGTACAGAGGCTCAACTATGATTTTTGAAAAAATCAAATTATTTTCAGAGTTACAACCATTTGAAATAATTAGCGGCATATTTTCTTAAAATTTCTCCCTTCTGTTTTGGTAAAACATGGATAAACCGACTTCCGAGTTATGCATTTTAAAAATTCTAGTTGAGCCTCTGTACAGAGGTCTGAGCTGAATACAGGCAAAATATTCATACAATAGAAGCATTAAAAAGACATTTGAAAAAGTTATTCTAAGTCTTTTGCCAAAATAGTATTGAAATAATATTTTTTGTAATAATGTCCTTAAAACAATTTTATACATGTATTCTAATCTAATTGACACTAAATATCATAAATGTTATCCATTTACGCGCTTTTGCAAAATCACGGTTCCGAACGTAGTCGGATACCTTAAGACTGACTACCTGACCGGAACATCTACTCATGCACCTCAGGGTCTAAGGTCTCGTATACTGAGTTGGGCACATGGTTGGGCACTGAGTTGGTTACTGCCTTGGCCCTCATGTGCTGTCCCGCCACTGAGTTAAGTTATTTAATAAAAAGTAACTAAAATTAAAAAAAAATTCTTTGTTGGCCTAAGAAGGAAAAAAAAAATTTTTTTTGTATATTGTTTTTTCAGTGGCCATTTTTGATTGGGGCTTATAGTTATTTAGTCCTACGTCTTCACAATATTTTTTTTTTTACAAAAAAGAGGTATTTATAGAAGCAGTATCCAATTTTAAATTAATATATAAAATAAGCAAAATAATTAGAATACTGTTGATACGTAGCCTAAATAGCAACAAAATGTCTTCTCAACATTTCTAAATATACATTTTACATGTGCGAAGTGAAATGCTGACACGTAATCTGTAACACTTTTCAACGTAATTACAGCTTTTGCTGAATTATGTGGAATGATTTCAGTATTTCTTCTCCACTAATTTGATAAAAAGAAAAAATTCCAATCACTATTATTATCTTCTGCATTTTTACTCAGCAATTTTAATAACTCACGTGGTAAAATGCTGAGTAAGTCACATGGAGATAAAACATCGTCTCAAGCGTTGAAGGAAATTCTACACTGTGGAAAAGAGATGAAACTCTTGATCGTACAAAAATTGGGTTTAGGGACATGAAAAGGATTTTTAAGTGAATATGTCATTCATACAAATAAATATATTTGTTTGTATTTCTTTTATTTTACCTTTGTTGGGGATATATTTCGTAATTTTGAACTCGATTAGGAGTTATCACCGACATCCCTGAAGTTGATAGATTCTCGAAATTTAAGATGGTACAAGACTCAATTTATGCCAAATTTACAAAAAGTGTTTTTGATTGTAAAATATACGAGGATTGGGACATAAGTTATGGCAACTATTCTTTTTCTTGTACATATGTGAAAGGATCACAAACGTATATGTGTCGTGGGGAAAATCGGCAATCATAGTGTGTATGCAGAACAAAAGATGTCTCTGTGATAGTTGGTAGTAGCGCAGCGAAGGCTGTGAAATCAGTCAGTTGGTGAGTGTCGTGTGAGATGGAAATAACCCGTGTTGAGCAGCTCGCTTACATCAAAATGGCCGTTTTCCGAGGGAGAAATGCGATGGAATGTCACAGTGAATCAGTGAAAGCCCTTCGGAATAATGCCCTACCATACCATATAGTAGCACGGTGGGTAGGGAAGTTTCAACAAGGGCGTGTGTCAACCACTAATGAGCAAAGTGCTGCGGCAAATGCTGACGCTGATGGTATTCAGCGCCTCCCACATCGTTGTGGTGACAGTAGCAGGGGACTACATTGAGGGGTCTTTTGGCCCAGGTTTGTCATGTCAACTTTATGTGTGCTGTGTTGTCATTTTTTTGCACAGTAAAGGCCATATTGACCTATATACTACCGTAATAAATTAGTGTGTTACGATATTTCAGTACTATTCATTGTCCACACATGTAGTTAACATCTTATCCTTTCGCCTGTATATGTCACATTTTCCAATCGGACTGGTATCTTCAAGAAAAAAAATAGTTGCCATGACTTTTGCCCCAAACCTCGTATATATAAAATATAAATAAAATATATTTTTGGAACTTTTAAGGGGGTAAGGGAGGCATACGTATAAGAATCTGTTGATCTTGAAAAAAACGTTGACAACGAATTTTTAACAAAACTTTCAAACAGTTCACTAAATTCTTATTTTTTCATTGTGACACCTGAAAGCATATGGTCATCATGTAGCGAGTTTTCTCCGGAATGTGAAATACATGAGTTGACGATCACACATCCACAATTTCTCTTCCCATTAATCTTCCAAAGAAATGGTGCACAAGCTATAATCAGCACAGATAGTGTAAAATGTGACAAATGAATGAAAAACTTTGTTGGCTGCAATAATGTCGACAGAGTAAAACTATCATCGTTCGTGTTTTACTTTACAGTAATTTGATTGGAAAAATTCTATTCTTTTTACCCACTTGGCAACTTTATTGTCTGTGTGATAACCGTTTTTAAAATTACTGATACTTCTTTTTTTCCAATTCGTCTTATATACGAGTTTCGAAGTTTGGGTAAATTTTCGAAGACAAAACGTTCCTCCGGCTTACATTGAGAAATATGCAGTATGTTAAAGTGATTCACAAAGTGGTCTATACCGACCCCGAGGCATTTACGACGATTTTCAAGGGGTCTACGTCAGTGAAAAAAATATTTTAGGGGATCATGAAGGATAAATGGGGATCTACGATTGTAGTCTCATTAACCCAGATCGTGACTAATTTTAAAAGAAAATGTAATCAAGTGGAAACCAGATTTTTTCCCCATTTAACAGATTTATTTACTAAATTTAATGAGGTTAATTTTTGCAGTTATATTTTATTAAGGTATCCGACTACGTTCGGAACCATGATTTTAAAAAAGCGCATAAATGTATGATTTTCATGATATTTAGAGTCACTTAGATTAGAATGCATGTATAAAATTATTTTAAGGACATTATGACAAAAAATTTATTTAAATACAATATTTTGGCAAAAAATTAACTTAGAATAACCTTTTTTTTCCAAATGTTCTCCTTTTGTAAAAAATACTTCTATTGTATTAATATTTTGCCTGTATTAAGCTCAAACCTCTGTACAGAGGCTCAACTGTGATTTTTGAAAAATTCAAATTATTTTCAGAGTTACAACCATTTGAAATAATTATCAGCGTATTTTCTTAAAATTTCTCCCTTCTGTTTTCGTAAAACATTGATAAACCGACTTCCAAGTTATGCATTTCAAAAATTCTAGTTGAGCCTTTGTACAGAGGTCTGAGCTGAATACAGGCAAAATATTAATACAATAGAAGCATTTTTTACAAAAGGAGAACATTTAGAAAAAAGATTATTCTAAGTTAATTTTTTGCCAAAATATTGTATTTAAATTATTTTTTTTTGTCATAATGTCCTAAACAATTTTATACATGTATTCTAATCTAAGTGACACTAAATATCATAAATATTATCCACTTACACGCTTTTGCAAAATCACGGTTCCGAACGTAGTTGGATACCTTAAAGCAAGCATATATTTGTCAAAATAAGAACCATCATTTCAGTTTTTTTTTTTTTGCCTGAGCTAAAGGAGTATAATATTGGACGTCGCGAATTTTCCCAGTTTCTCATTTTGTCACACATGATCCGCCAAGAGGACGTTTTAACCTACGTTCGACATTTAAATTCTCTCTATTCAGATTTTGGAATTAAATTCGAGAACTCTTTGATTATGGTTATACCAAAGAAGGCAATGTATCACAAGGTCACATTGAAGAAAATAAATGTCATATTTCAGAACGAACTGATTGGGATAGGCACTAAGGAAGATTTTAAAGTGGCTTAGAAACGAATGTCAACAATTTGACGTTAAAAAGACATAACCTGTTACTTATCCCGAATTATGGAACCGTGGAGATTTAGGGTTAAACTCGACAAGATTGATGCCAAATGTGAAAATTTGTTATTGAAGAGCCAGATTCACCCCTTTCATTAAAAGCATTTTTGTTTGTTGCTCAGTTGTTTTATAACAGTTATTTTATGAATTATCAAATTTTGATTTAAAATTAACTAACATGTATTTCTTAAATTTTGAAACACTATAATTCACTATAGTTAAAAATTGAAATCTTTTAAAGTAAATAGTTCTATACCATCTGTCAAAAAAGATATTTAAGTAGATAAAAGTACAAAAATTTAATATAAGGTGCACAGGGTTCTATCTAAAGGCGAAAGGCATGACAAGGGACCAGTGGCGCACACAAAGGGGTGTCCTAGGGGTCCGGACCCCAAGCCCTTGATTTTTTTCCCGATTGATTATAATTTTAAGTATATAATACGTAGAATTTACTTAAATATTTGTTTTTAATGATTAATTTTATTAATTAATACTAATTAATTGTTCAATAATTAGTTTTTTACTGTTTTTGTTCCCCAAAATGGACAAAATTAAAAGGAGCATGATACAAGAATGGTGGACTTTCGACCCTGCCCCCCCCCCTTGGAAAATTTCTGTGTGCGCTACTGCAAGGAGACAAAATAGGTTTTGGGAACCTCTGGTATATATGAATATAAATTATTTATCATTAACGTAAAATGGTTTATTTCTCTTTCATCTACTTGCTCGGTATGTGTTATGTTTAGGGACTTACTTTAAGTTAAGAACAACTCTTTTTAAAATGGTTCTTTAAGAAAAAGATAGATACAGTCAAAAAGCGTCTTTACTATGAAGTTGATCAATCTTAAGTGTCATATACTTCAAATAAGTGGCTATATTTTGATATAATGTAAAAATTTTATACTATCCATAAAAAAAGAGAAAAAAAACAAAAAGGAATTTTGTATTTAATTTTAGTTTTATATTTGTAATTTTTTTCACTGCAAAACTTTCGAAAGAAGCTATTTTACTTAATTTGTAGACCAACTGCGGCAGAAGTATGCATTGGTCTAACTTTGAAGTAATTTGTTTAGTTTTAAACGTCTACAATCTCAAAGCATTCAAGTCATTACGAGATAATTTTTTATATGATTAAAAGAGATTGAAGTAAAAATGAATTAAGAAAAACTTTTTTTTTTCACTCAGCGGGAAAAAAAAATAATTTTATATATAATTAAAAAATATCCGCGGAGAGAAGGGTAAAAATTAGTAAAAAAATTTTTAAAAACATTAATGCGTTTCATTTTTTTTTTCTTTTCGCCTTGAAGGCTAAATTAATTGGTTTTAATCTAAATTTATGAGATATATGTAAGAATAAAAATTACTTAATGACGTACTTTTTTTAAAGAGCAAGCATTGCAAAAAGGGCAATATTTTTCGCCTAAGTTCTTTCTCTTTCGGAATTTTTTTCTACATAGAGCTGTTTTACATGGAAAAAACATTAAGATATCTGAGCACGTGTAGAAAAAGAAACAGTTCAAAAAACTTAAGGGGGAAGGAGGGTAGGATTCTACGTATGTACAAAAAAGAGCTGCAAAACTTTTTCCCTTTCACTTCGAAAAACTAAATCTAGAGCCTTCACGCAACTTTCACATTTATGCTAGTGCAAAATACTTTCACAGATACGTGAGTGAAAACGTATTTTTATGAATATTAAAAGCTACATTCCTCCCCAAGGTCCCTCCCCTACATTCCTCCTTTTTAGGTATGAAAAACTTCCCTAAAAACATCGCCGGCGTTTCAGAAAGTGGTTCCTCTCTCTGTTAAAAACGTATGATTTCTTGTTTTTTTGCAACCTTTTAAAAGACTGTTCACTTTGGTTATCAATTAAAAACAATTCTTCCGACCCTTAGTTTTCTATGTAAAAACGCCAAGCTTAAAAAGTGGGGAGCAAAAAAAAAAAAGTGCTCCATGATTACAAAGTTCAAATTTAATGAATATTAAGTTCATTTCTTGAGTTTTTTTTTTACAATGATGTAGAAAAATGTTTAAAAAAAAAGCTTAATTACATCTGAGAGAAGAGATAATAAAAGGGATTTAATGCACTAGAATTATCTACCGTATATAAATTCTCTTAAACATTTAAAGCGTAACACTTGATAATGTTATACTTTAGCTGCATTTTGAAACATGAAGTTACAGTACAGAGTCATGGTTAAATTGCAACATTTTCTCTTTATGAGTTTGAAAAATATACCATCTCAAAAATTCATTCTTTATTGTTTTTCCCTATCGTTGAAGACAATTAAAAGTATATACAGTCGGATCTCCATTTTACGAACCTCTATTTTGCAAATCTCTTTTTTTCTCTGGAATCATAATGAATTTCTATGTAATGAATTTCCACATAACAAATTTGATTAGGTAAGAGATGGACTATAGTTATTACATCTAATTAGATTGACGAGTCTATATAATTAACATATTTATTTTTGTTGCACTACTCCAAAAGAAACACAATCTCTATTAAGGTATCCGACTACGTTCGGAACCATGATTTTAAAAAAGCGCAAAAGTGGATAATTTTCATGATATTTAGTATCACTTAGATTCGAATACATGTATAAATTTGCTTTAAGGACATTTTGACCAAAAAAATTATTTAAATACAATATTTTGGCAAAAAATAGCTTAGAATAACTTTTTTTCAAAATGTTCTCCTTTTGTGACAAATGCTTCTATTATATTAATATTTTGCCTGTATATAGTTCAGACCTTTCTACAGAGACTCAACTATGGGTTTTGAAAAATTTACATTATTTTTAGAGTTACAATCATTTGAAATATATATCGGCGTTTTTTTCTCAAAATTTTCCTCTCTGTTGTCGTAAAACATGGATAAACCCACTTCTAAGTTATATGTTTCAAAAATTCTAGTTGATCCTCTGTACAGGCAAAATGTTATTATGATAGAAGTAGTTTTTTCACAAAAGGAGAATATTTTGAAAATGGGTCATTTTTTGTTCATTTTTGGTCAAAATATTGTACTTAAATATTTTTTTATTGTAATACTCTTCTTAAAACAATTTTATATACATTTTCTAATCTAAGTGATATTAAATATCGTAAATATTATCCATTTATACACTTTTGCAAAATCACGGTTCAGAACGTAGTCGGATACCTTAATGGCAAATCAAATAATCTCCACATAGTTTAAACTCATGAGAAAGACACTAAAGCGATTACCACATTCGCCGAACTACCACACAGTGCAACGGTGTATGGTGGTTTTGAGGACCAGTTCAGCTGACACTCACAGCTTTTATTATTCTAAGCAACAATCCTTAGTGGAATTTTGTTAGATAGTTTGTAAAAAAATTGTGTTAATGTTTTTCCAATTTCCGGGCCATGATCTCAGATTCGAATCTCAAATTATTTTAACCCGATCTTGGACGTTTAGTCATTTGAAATTGGCAACACCTTAAATGAAAATAAGAACGTGTTATAAAAGTAATACTGAAGATGAATGTGATAAGATGTATAATGTTCATGTGATCAATTCAAAAGATACGTTTATCCAAGAGATAGAGTTGGAATTCATTATATTTCTATAAATACTTTTTTATTACAAGTAAATATTTAAAATTTACTTTACTCCAGTAAAGAGTACCATGTTTTCTATTCTTAATAAACTATTTTTAAAAATAAATCCTGATCTCAAAATCATACCTGCCTCCTCTACAAACACTCGCAGAGAACAAATCTGAAACGCATAGCCACGGAGTGATGATCTTATGTTTAAACTATACAGTAGAACGTCGTTTATCCGAATCCATTGGGACCGGATACCGTCCGGTGCGATTGTTCGATACGACCGATCGATCCATGCAGTGTATGAAACGGACAGTATACGAATATTGAAAATTATCCCATACGGGAAACGTGCTTGAAGAAAAGCAAAATAGGAGCAAAATGTCGCAATTTTACCTGTATTGTGGAAAATAATCACTTATTTTTCGCTGTACCATTGTTACAACTTGTTTTTACTGCAAGGTCTCTGAAAAACTGGTTTCGGATATTTGACGCTCCGGATAATTAACGTTTGGATAAACGACGTTCTACTGTACCATGATTCCATATTTTTTTTTAAAAGAGATAATATAAGTGTTTATTAACGTCGCACTTGGAGCAACAGGGAGACTATTGGCAAAAGACCTCATAATTTTAGACCTTGGTCAAGTGTCGAACACGACACTTGAGCCGGCACACCATTAGTCTAACTTTCAACCCCTCACTAAAGTGAGGATGCTTTGTGGTTATGGTTACGGACTCGCGGATGAAATGTCATGAGTTGGATTCCTATTGCTATTAATGACTCTCTGTGTGTGGAAGGGCTAATATGGGTTAAATCTGTCGAGGCTCTAAGTCTTCCCATTGTAACGGTAGGGGTAGTTTGGTGAAGGAATCCCACCTCAGGTATTATCGTTATCACGTGACTGAGGTTGAAAATTATTAAGTCCGCTTCCAATAGCCTTTGTGTTGGTGTTGTTTTATAGTGTACTTTTTATGAGTCATGACATAAGTAACGAACATCATCCCATCTGCACGGCAGGACTTCAGTGGCTTCAGAACTCGAATCAATGATTCGACAACACCGGTCATGATTCAGTGACCATTTGGCTATGCGGTCACTAAAAGAAGAGAGAAAAAGAAGTATTTTGTAGGGGAAAGAGAGGTATAAGAGTAAGGCATAAGAGAGGAAAAATATTTTGTGAGAATACGTTCATTTTTCATTATATAATAAATATATATCAAGGATTAGGAATGCTCATTTTTAATCCTTTGAAGAAAAGAGATGGAGGAGACGTTTTGCCCTAAAATTGTTACTTGTCATAAGGAAGTACGATAAGAAAAAAAAAACTTATTTATGGTATTTCTCTGTCATTCTTGATCTAATTCATAATTTGTTAATTCGTTGTGTACTATACTTTTATCTAGATTTCAAAATCTTTTCCATCGCTTAAATATTAACAAATTCTGTTGTTTCCTGTTATTTTTTATGTATTGATATTCCACACCATGTGTTGTCATTTAATTTGCTTTTATAATTCTGAAATTCTTAAATTCGAACAAATAATTGATATCCCCTTCCCCATTTTTTATGTTATAAAACTATTCATACTAGTAACGCACATAAGTGGGGGGAGGTCCGGGTCTACGTCCCCCCCATAGCCCTTGATTTTTTCCCGATTGATTATAATCCTATGTATAGTGAATAAAGTTTAATATTTTGTTATGATAATTAATTTTATTACTTAATGCTAACTATTTATTCAATAATTAATTCTTTATTGTTTTTCGTTCCCCAAAATCGACAAAATCAAAAGAATATGTTGGGTGGCATATTGGGGTATGATAAGGAAAAGGTGGTCATTCGACCCCCTCCCCCCTTGAAAAATACTTGTGTGCGCTACTGATTCATACCATTTACTCTCCTCGAAAATACGCACACTACAGTTTGTGAAATTTTCTAATATGATTCCCACTCTTGTAGATAAAATTAATGGTTCCAACAGGAATACATATGCCATAGAATGAGTGATAAAATATGTGCGGGGAAACAAAGATAAGAATCACTGAAGGTTTCAATTGATAATTTAATTTTTAAAAACAGGGGGTGGGGTCTGAAATAGAGATGCATTTAACGGTTTCGCGAGAAAAAATGCTTCTGGGTGAATTTTTATTCGAATATAGATATACATATTAATGTTATAAATGTTCTAGTAAATTTCTTTTAATTAGTTGTTATGTATTAAATTCGATATTGTGAGTAATTTTTTTTCTCTTATGTGTTTATTTATTTATTAGCCTTTACTCATCCATTTCGCCGGGCATTTCATAATGTTGCATGACTCTAATATACTGAGCAAAAATCTTCCAATTGTATTAAAAACACACATTATTCTTATCCCCTAGCCTCTTGATAAGAAAGGGTAGATCTCGCATTTCTAAAGTGCAAGTATAATTTATCTGGCCCTCGAGACAATTTACGTAAAACCCATTTTTAGTGAATCTCAAATCAACATTAGAAACATACAAAATTACAAGTCGGTAAATCCAATAGTCCAAAAACGGAAACTTTTATCAGTACCCCCTCAACCCCTTGGGTGTCGATTTCCGTAAAATCCATTCTTAGCGTTTTTCTAATCAAATGGAACATGCTTTTTAAATTTCAAGCGTGTTGGTCCAATAATTCGAAATCGGGAATTTTCGCATCTATACTCCCTCGTAACGTGTTTTGGGATCTGATTTCCATAAAACCCTCAACTCAACAAAAGAAAGATGCTTATGAAATTGTAAGTCTAAAGGTTTAATACAGTGGCGTAACGGAGAACATTTGGGTCCCCTGTAAAGTTAGGCTTTGGGCCCCCATGTTGGATTTTACACAGGGTAGGCAGTTGACAGCAATCAGGCTTTGGGGCCCCTAGAAAACTGACTCCACCGTGATGCGGGAGGTGTGGGGTGTAAGTTACGCCATTGGTTTAATACCGCATTTATTCGAATCTAAGCCACCATTGATTGTAAGCAGCAGCCCAAATTTCCAACAAGTTTTTGTGAAAAATGAAAAATAGGGTAAAATGATTTATCGATATCCACTTTTACGAAAATAAAAAAATTGAAAATGAGAAATAATAAGAAGTGAATAATTAGTTGTTTTACCCCAGTGTTGTACACTTTTAAATACATTCATGAATCTGTAATTGCTCTAATTGCCCCATCCAACGAATTTTTTTTCTTCGATTCTACGCCACTCACAATTTTCAGTAGCATTAGCATTCGAAAAAAAAGTGCGGCTTAGATGCTAGTAAATACGTTAATTCCGAAGATCTCGTGATGAGTGATTCGCTTTTCTTCTTTATACATAAATAAAACGCTTTACACTCAATCGTACAAGGAAATTTCGATTCAAATCATTCTAAATGTATGAATTCGTCCCTCTTATGTGCAAAATCGCTCATAATTTGTCACCCAACGTAGGTCAGGTTCGTAAAAAGTGACTGTTCAAGCTTTCATGACTGCGTAACTCACCGACAGACTTTTAATTGCCTTTTTTATCTCAATACCTTGCAGCTCGTTGTGGAAGGTTCGTAAATTATAATAATTTTGATGTGAGTAGGGAAAGAATTAATATTTACAAGCAGTTCATAAATTTAAACGAGCATTCTTTGAGAGGAACGAGTTCTCAGATTTCTCAAATCTTCCAACTGGGTTAACAACATCATTAAGAAAAAGAAAAAAAATGTGCATTTTTTTTTTCTCACTGGCTACTCTGAGAACCATACATTTAATGCACGTCAAAAGTCTTCTTATTCTTGAGTAGTTTATTTCTACCCATTTATATTTTTACTTGATCTCGATGTTAACGATCATGGTCGTTCTTAACTTTCTAGTCACGGCAACTTATATCCCAAAAAACCGGTATGTCGCAGAGCAACTCTTTTCTGTGACTTATTATTATTTTTATTTTCATTTCCTCGCCACTTATTTATATTTTTTATTTCTCTCTCTGAAAAAGCCAGCTTTGTGATTTATTATAATATTTTTTTTTCACTTTTGTCGCGTTCAAAAATATCGTTTGGTGTCCTGACTGTAACACGCACACCCACTGGGTGTGGCGGACAAAGCTAAAACTCCACCCACCCACGCCCCCTGGCGACATTTATGCAAATGAGTGTAAATACAGTAGCAATTGGGATGCTAATATAGTTAGCGTGATAACTAATATTACGTTTGTAAGTCAGCTTGTTAACTTTCGCTTTCAACTTCGTTTCAATGCGCCGACTAGAAAACGACTATCTTTCAAAATGTTTCATTGTTTAGCTCTGAGACTAGAATTTATGCTTTCTTTGATTGTATCAATGACACTTGTTTTACACGCTTCGTTGGAGACGTTATATTAGGGGCGGGAACTGATACGCATGAGAGAACCGATAATAACACGATAGGTGCTGCATACGTTTTATTGTATTGGTGGGTGAAAAAACGCGTCTCCCTAACATATGTACCGCTTTCTTATACGATGTGCTGTTTTGTTCTTTCGTGAAGAACCTTCATCATGTGATTAGAAAAATGATTTTTCAGCAGACGATAATTTAAAATAATTACTTCGGTAATTATGGCGTATAAAATAAGCTTCATTTTTTAAAGCACAACAAGATCGAATATCATAAAGTAAAACTTAAGCTGAATTATGAGTCCTTTTGACAGAGAGAAGTTCCTCTCCCTTCTGGTTAATTTGCGAACAATACATCTTCTTATCTCACATCTATAGCCGCTACTACATTTTGAGTCACGAGAACTTGTTGATACACAAGTCCTCCTTCCCCCTTTGCTTAATGTGTTCAGAGGTCTATACTAATAGCCCAAGTTCGACTCGAATCTTTTTTCTTAAGTAAGTTTAAGAATTCATGCGTTATCTATCGCCTGTGAATTTATTGACAAATATTTCAATTAGAATTACGTTAATGTCGCAGAAATGAGTTGTTTTAAATCAGGGGCTCTTAACTTGGATGCATGACGCTCCCCCTTGCGGGAACAAAACGAAACACCTCAAGATGAATATGTCGCAGGCAAATGATGAAATCAGGAATCTCATCAAATCCCTAAGGGAGATGATCAATTGACGGGAGATGTTAAAATAACTTCTCTTCAAGCTCATTTCCCTGTTAAAAGTAAAAGATTTGAATAAATCTCTGATCTGTTTCAGTGAAATGATGAAAGAATATAGTCAAGAGTTTAAAAGTGTTTATTTAACAAATAGGGTGCATTATTAAACGAAGAAGTAAGTAATTCAACAGTAGTCAATGAGTTACAAATTATTTATTCGAAACTAATTTACAAATAATTACAAAATTATGCTGGTATTTTTTGATGTATAGTATCTTTCCTCTCGTGTTCTTACACACTAAAATATCAATCCCTGTGTTAATCCTATGGTGCCATTTATTTAAAGATATGTGGTCGATATTTAGGGGGTCTATAGTACTACCTGTATGGTTAGGAAGTACAAAGACTCGACCCCTCCAGGTGTCTCCCCCTTGGATGCAAATCCTGACTAGTTCATTTCATCATTTCACTGAAACAGTTCAGGGATTTGATAAAATCACTTACTTTCATCAGGGAAATGACCTTGAAGAGACGTTATTTTAACGTCTCCCGTCAATTGATCATATCCTTTAGGGATTTGATGAAATTCCTAATTTCGTCGTTTTCCTGCGACAAATACATTATCCCCTGTTCACTTTTTAGTTTTTATAAGCGCCTCACTTTGGAAATTGGCAACTGATGTAATTCTGAACCCCGAATAAATGACGAAGTCGATACCTGAACTGACACCCCCTTCCCCAAACTTAAGCCCTAACCAAAGACATGTGTTAATGTAACGAATTATTTCTCAGAGAAATTGAAAGCAATAATAGAAAAAAAATGTGAAATTATTAGTAATAAGTAAAAATGAGGAGTCTCTGTGAAGACTTCAACTGGTCCTCATCATCTTGGATGTGAATTAAAAGAATTATCTTGTGAATGCTGGTGACAAATAATGTAAGAGTAAGCATGGAAACATTTTGAATCCTACATTCTTGTGTAGGTTTCCCCCTTTTTTCATGCTTTTCACTTGTCTAGAAAAAGCTTCAATCCTTATATAGGGCTTAAACAATTATCTTATATATCACTTATACATAGTGACGTGCCCCAAAATTGGGCTTACGGGGCTCAAGCACTTCGCTACCCAGACACTAAAATATTTTTAATTGCTAGTGTAAATATTACGTCACGGCTCTTTCTTTCTTTTTTTTTCTTTTGTCTAAAATCAGCGTGAGAGATCATTTTATATCAGAAAAACTATCTGAAAAAGGTCTATAGATGATGAAGTCAAATTATTTTGAATAGAATATTTAGAGGACATTTCTACATAAAAGTAATTTTCAAACAGGAATTTTTTATCCAAACATATTAGATAATTTCTTTTCTTAAACACACCATACTGCTCTTTATCCTTCAATGAAATTACAAGAATAAATTTAACTTTGTGAAATATTTATCAATGAATCCCACCATTAAAAATATAAAAATACCCATTTTTTTGACATCCTTTTATTTAGATTTCCAATTTTCAATAATTTAAATTTGCATATGGCACTTGTGATTGTCTTGAAATAAAAAAACTACTCTTGATGAATTGGATTACGTGTCTAACCCCAGCTATAAAAATCAAATTCTTATTTAATTATCTTACTTTAACTAGAGAACATACATATTTTTCTCATTTATTTAACTGAATTTTATTTAGTTTTATTCATAGTAAATTCTTTCTATTTCGATGTGTATTTGTAGATGGTAGTATTTTGATTTGTGCATTGAAGATATTGAAAGTTGTAAAAATGAGGGAAGTATATCAAAAATATTATCCGAGCAACATTTTCTATTTAGAAATAGCATTTAGATGCCCACTATCATTGTAATTTTTCACCCATTTATAAATAATAAAATGCATAATAGAAGGAATAATTTGTATTCTGTGTATTTTGTAGTATGTGTGTGTGTGTGTGTTTTTAGTACGTAAATTGCTCAAGAAAAAATTAACCGAAGGAAAAATTGACTACAACACATTTAATTTAATTTAATTTTTGAAGAATTAGGTATAACTGATTTATAAAAATACAAATCGGTTAAGGAATAAATAAAGAAAACTAGGCTTACTTCAAAAAAAAAAAGTAGACGAATTTTTCTTTTCCTTTTTTTTCCCTTTCAATTTTTGATTTTTGCAGTATTTTACGAATTAATTTTTAACTATTTTTTCCTTCAATTCAATAATAGGGCAGGAAATATAATATTGCTTATTAAAAATTATGTTTAATTTAAACTCAATTTAATTTTTAAAAAAAATTATTTTCAGAATTATATTTGTGTGTGACGTTTAGTTTTACAAAAAATATTTTGAGTTATTAAATCATTATATATATATGTATATATATATATATATATATATATATATTCAAAATAGTTAGGATTAAAATTATGAGATTGATAATAGCTTATTACTATAAACAAATATTTTGTTATAGTTATCTCCATAGTCTAATATTAGATTAGAAATTACTTACTATTATTTTATTCATATTTACTCGAATGTGTTATTATAGTTATGCTATAATATGTAACTATTTTAATTTTTATTTCCATTTTCATCTTTTGTTAAGTGCTACATTTCAGCCACTCTTTTTGATTTAAATCTGTATTGGGGTATAGAATCTGGCAACAAATTGAATGTTTCCACTCAGATTTAGCGCGGGCTTTGCTTTTTGTAAGTGCAAATTTTAGGTAAGTTACCTCTATCTTGTAATGGATTTAGATATTTCTATCCATTATTTCCTATTGGTTTTTGCTCAGTGTTATTTACAAATAAAGGGGGAAGGTTGGCTGGCCAAAAAACATGTTCAACCCCACTTTTATATAAATTAATTTTATATACTAACTGTCCTAAGTCAGTAATGTTCATGGCACTGCAGCATCCATTTTATATTTATTATCTCGATTACTCTTTTGTCCTTCATTGTGTGATTTTCCTGCTGTGTATGTGTTTGTCGAGTTTATTGTTTGGATGTGATCTCTTGTTAGTAGAGAATTGACCTATATATATATATATATATATATATATATATATATATTGTAATCATAAACACAATTATACCTCATATATTGATTGAACAGATATATTTAATTATCATTCAATATTTCCTGCCGTCTAATTTCGTGTACTACAAATAAAAAACATGTTTCAAGAAAAACTATCTAAAACAAAAGTTGAGCTCATATATAATATTTAATGTCGCATTAAAATTGATCCCCTAGATAAAATCAATCTCTAGGAAAACGGAACTCGTAAAAAACACCACACCACACCACCATGTGCATGTGATATCCAGGCATTATCGACAGAATATCAAATAATAATTAACCATTATAAATCATAGACTTATCCTGCATTTTGGTCACCTCTGTTTGTTTTTACTTTATTATATATGTGTTTCCTTTCGCTCTTGATGCTATCAGTAAACGTTTCTCGCGAAGCAGCTGAACTTGCAGACGATTCTCGTTCCGACAACCCCATCCCGTAGAGTTCGTCATCCCTTCGATAAATTTGTCGTTTGGCTTTTTGATAAAGATCGTTTGATGGTGGAAATTTTTGCAGGAAAATAGTTTGTGTGTCGTAGGGAATTTTTAACGTAGTAAAAGGGGAAAGTGATCTGTTATTTAAAAAGATTTATCTCAGAATTATTAATGTGTGAATGTTTTTTAAATTAGTGCCAGCTATTCGATAGCAAACAGGTATTTTTAGAATGAGTTTTTTGTAAAAAATTTTGCTGTGAAGTTTCAGCAAATTAGAACATATTTTATAAGTAAGCCAACATATTGAAGTTGAAACAAAAGACAATCCACATACAGTTTTGTTAGATACACACGATAAAAATCAAAATTACCAGTGCAAATCGATATTAAGAAATCACTCTTCAATATTATTATTATTAATTGAATTATTATCAGGATTCGTGATTCTGTTATTGATAGAAAGGATGAATTTGGAATTTTTGGAATTATATTTGTAATTTTTTTCTTCTTTTTTGTTAAAGCTATAAAAAAAGTTAAGTCCCATTATAAAAGTCTCATTAAAGTTACTATTTTTAATTAGGATCGTTACGTTGCCATAGTAACCAAATGAGAAGCAATTAAACTGTAATAAATAAAAGTTTACATACATATATAATGCCTACTGGAAAATAAAATTACTTTAAAATCTTTTTTTATAAAAGCAGATTAACAAAATAGCAGTTTTATGTCTTTGTTTCAATTTTGAAAAAAGATTTAAAAAAAGTTACTTTTTAATTATCGATAATAGATAACTAAAGAAATACCGATTAAAATATGAAGCGTTCTATACTCACACTTGTTTTCAATCGCGTATCTAGACTTCTTTTATTGTAGTAGGGGAAGAGGGTTATATTTTAAAAAACACTTTTACGAAAACACTGAGGCATAATCTATGTACTGAAAATTAAAAATATTTTGGTCTACGGAAGGAGTATGGATCCCCAAACCCTTAACCTTGTGTACGTCATTTCTTGTTTTGTTTTTTATGTGTATGAATCATATTTTTGAAATTTTTTTAAAAGTACAAATATAATGTATACATTCATCGGCTGCGTGGTGTAGTTGGTTTGCTACTGGCCTTGTACGCGTAATTTTGTGGATTCGACATACATCCAAGTCGATGGATTTTCAAGGTGTAGAAAATCAACAGTCGTATGATTATGCGGCATACAAAAGGTCCTTAGAATGCCTGCTTATATTCGAAATTATTAATACAATTTTGCACCGTCAGAGTTCAGGTGTCTCCCTCTGGGAAGAAAACTGGGCGTCAAAATTGACATTATGGCAAATGGTATCCATCTATATGGTGCCACAATAAAGAGTGATACCAGCTCCCGGAGATTGTACTAACTAGGTCTGCGATTGTATTCGCAGCCTCATTTGAAATTTAAAAGTGCTTAAGAAATTTGTAATCACACATCCATATGAATATTCGAAATGCATATAATGAGGTAACCATAACATTATTTTGAAAACATTTTGAGTTGATAAATAATTCCTTTTCAAAACAATCCTTAAGAGTAATAATTCCATGTAACTTCTTTTTATCGTTACATCGTCATTTTTCTTAGTCTATTTTGCCATTTTTTGTTTAACAAATATAAAAAGAAAAAAATGTTTTTAAAATAAGCAATAACTTATTACTACATTGCCAAGAATGTAATTTAGTTCAGAAAGTAATAGTTGGGGGAAAAGCCCATAACTACTGTTGTTTTTTTCCCTCCAATAATGTTTATCAAAATGACACATAAAGTTTAAACTACTTCTCACTTAGAATTTAGAATACTTCATAAAGATATTAAAAATGATAAATAATTCAACCATTTTAAAATTTTTACTTTATATTAATTTGAGTCCTCTAGATGCGCATTTAATGCACGCTTACTGCATGCGTAATTTATAGGGACATTTTATGACTTCAGATTTGAATCTATTTTAAAATGTAGAAAACATTTCTACATGGAAAATTACAACCAATATTTCATACATTCTAATTTGACTTTTAAACCATCAATAATATTTCAGAATATTTTGGGCCCAATTTAAAAACTAGTTGCTTGTTCTTCAATACATTTCTGAGTATTATAATAGTGTAAATAAAACACATAATTCTAAAAGGTATTTTTTTCTTTAAAAAAAAAATACATTTGTAAATTTTACATCCATTTCTTCAAATTTTGTTAAAAGTTTTTTTTACTGTTGTTTTTATTAGTTAAAACTTACATATTTAATATTTCATATCCAATTTTTCTTCACTTGTCATTGAAGGATTTAAATATAATGCAAATTTATACACTACTTTTAAGTACATTTCATGATAATACTTCTTCGTACGAGAAAAAAAAAAAGGAAAGGTATTTGGTTATTTGAAATCTTCAGCTTATTGCTGTAAAACAAATTAGACTATCGTGTAAAAAAAAAGGGGGGGGGCAGGGAATTCATCCCTCCCCCTTAGACTAACAGACTTTAGTTTTTGACGTAGAAATGACCCCTCGCCCTTTCGTCTACGTGTTTTTTAGAATATAACCCCCGCACAAAAGAGAGGTGTGCGCACACTTCTGAACGGCATGTTTCAATTTCTATACTATTAGTTCACACTCTTCCTATGTATATTTATATTATATATATATATATATATATACATATATAATATATATATATATATATTATATATATGAGTCAATTCTCACTAAAAAAGTCACACCCAAAACAAAACACTCGACAAACACATAGACAGCAGGAAAATCACACGGGGAAACAAATATATATATATATCTTGCTCAAATTTTCAATCGTTAATAAAATACTTTTTATTCATCCACTCAAGTTCAAATACATTTTTTAAACTTGTAGTGAATGGCACATGTTCTTAATACATTTTTTAAAATATTAATTCATTAATTTTATTTAATTAATGAATAAATAGTAACAAACAAAAATAATAGTTCAACACCCCATATAAAAAGGAAAATCGTTTGTTGTGTCTCTGTAACACAATAATAGGCGTTATTTCTAATAAAAAGGTCGTGGATTCGAATCCCCCCGGGGGTGGCCTAATTTCTAAAGGGAGATTTCATTTTCATATACTATATTATTTGGAAAAAAAAAAAAAATAAATAAAAAAAAATTGTTCAACACCACATATAAAAGGGAAAAAAGGAAAATTACAAGGAAAATCGCTTTCTATTTTGCCATAATTTGTGATTCTGTCCAATTTTAACGATTATTTTAATTGAAATTATTTAAAAAAAAGAACTAAAAAAAAAATTTTTTTTGTTACCTAAGTAGGAATTGACTTAATTTTTTGCTACATTACTTGCTTACAGTATTTTTATTCTAAATACACTTATGCATGTACTTCTTAATTCTTTAATGTAATATATCTTAAGTTATTTACGTCTTATTTTTATGTTATATCATATGGCATTAATTTTATGTTTTTTCAACTATATTTTTAAGTAATTTTTTTACAAAAAGGAAAAATAAAATTAAAATTAACACATGAAACATGTAAAAATTCGCCCCCATTTTTAAAAATACATGCAGTTTTCATTAACATCACTTCATCAATTCGGAAATCACACAAAATAAAACAAAAGGAGAGCTACTAAACATATTTAAAGGACATGCTAAGTTGTTTGTAAAGCAGTGCTTCTTAAACTTTCAATATTTGTGACCGAATTTTCAATCATAATTTTAATCCCGCCCCCTCTGCAATTACAATTACTAAATGCAACAATAATGTACTTTAGTGCTAAATCTACATTATGACCTTAGTTATAAGCCTACAAATTAAAACAGAAGTTAAATTAAGATCTGAATGTTACTTTTAAGTTAATATTTTAAGTAGTTTATATATATATATATATATATTTTAATAAAAATATTTTAAAAATTTTACTTTTAAAAAATAGGATAATTTTTATGTTATTTTTTCCTTTTTAAATTTTTTAAAATTTGGGAAAAATTTTAAAATAATTCTTAATTAAATTAAATATTCAAATATATTAGTAATCCACACACACATTTTCATCCTTTCCAAATCCATCCAGATTTTCTGCGGGGGTTACTTTGAAGACAAAATATAGATCTCAGTTAAATATAGAAAAAGAAAGTGTCAATTTCTATTATTAAACCTTCCTTTGAAAAGCCCATGAGAGTCGGTAGCGTAACTCACACCTCCGCATCGTGGGGGTGGGGCAGGGTTCTAGAGGGCCCAAAAATGATTTAAACGCCAAGTACGTATTTAACCAAGTTAAAAAAAAATTAAAGGCAAAACCTGAGTTTGCAGGGGGGCCCTAATGTTCTCTGTTACGCCACTGAAGACAGTCATTATTAATTATTAAATTTGTTCTTAATTTACTATTGATAAATTAATTATGAAATACATTGTGCGGTACTGATACATTTATAAATATAATATATTAGCGTAAATGTATATTTTATTTTTATTATGGAAAAAATGTATTTTGTTTTGCTTTCTTTCAGCAAATTATTACTTATTTTAAATAATCTTTTATGTTCAATTTTTCGATATGCTCTCGCCACCCCCATCCCCCAAGCAGAGTTATCACGTTGAGGATCACTGGTGTAAAGCAATGAAGCATTATTATAAATTAAAATCGATAATAAGTTATTATAAGTTCAGAGCAAAGGAATATAATAATCAGTAATGAGGTATTATGAGTGAATTATTATCAGTTTTATCAAAAGAGCTATAATAAACACATTTTATAATTAAAATTATTTAATTTTCTATCATGTACTTCACAATAAAAAGATATTCTTTGCAAGAAACCAGAGGATTTTTGAAATCCATCCATAAGTTAATACTCACAGTTATATTCTTTAGAGCTTACTAATAAATGCGATTAAATGTTATCAAAATAAGATATTAATCCTCATTTATAATAAGTAACAGAAGATGTCCTTTTCAGTATAAGTGTTTTAAGTTTTTGTACTTGAATGTATCTTACAAACATAAATACTATTCCATCAGCATGAACCAACCTTGAACAAGGACTGTGTCGTTATCCATGCATATCTTTCCCAAATTTAAATATATACTTAGTCATTAATATATATGTTTTTTCATGCTTCAAATATACGCTTAATCATTATGTTAAAAATAAGTTTTTTCAAATGACAGAAGTTCCAAAATGGGTGTGAACGTCACCTGTGGCTTTAGACCACATGCGGCCTTCTATACTCCCAGGAGTGGCCTTTAGAATAAATTCTAACACTTTAATTTCCATCCCTCCATTTTCGTCTACTTTTTGTTAATATGCAATTAATGATGCTAGGTTTTTTAAATACTTGTGGTAAATAACTAGTAATAATATATGATCTATTTATACAGTTTCCACGGCTATAACATACACCTAATGCTTTCAGAATGTTCACAAATTTTTAGAATGTTATTTTCGTCATTTAACGATGGAAATAGGATTCAAATTTCTTAAAAACATACAAATTCCAAAGATATTCAAAAATTACTGTAAAATCTTGCGTATAACGCGCACTTTTAATACAAAAAATAAGATCGAAATTCACGGGTGCGAGTTATACGCCGGGTATAAAAAATGAGTTTCAAAAATAAAAAAAAAGGGATGAGCATAAGGAAAACTAGACTTCTACATAGATTGGAATACTGTTTATTTGAAAGAAATGACATACCTAATGAAGTTAAAGATTCTGATATAATACCTCGAATAAATGGCTCAAAAACACACACATACCAGCATTGTACACCTCGTTCCTTCGTAAAAAAGTGGGTATGCGTTATGCGGTGAATTTACCTAAAAATTAAAAAAATGCAGCTTGAATGTATGGGTACGTATTATACGCCGGATTTTACGGTATTAAAAATTTTTAAAAACAATTAAAATTTTTGCGAGTGTTTTTTTTTTATTTTTATTATAGGTACATTTTTATTAAAAGAATCAAAAGATATATATATATATATATATATATATATATATATATATATATATATATATATATATATATATATATATCACAGCAAATTAATATTCCTCTCTCCTGATCCAAAAGAAAAAATTTTAAAAAAAATCTTTAGAATGATGCAGACCTTAATAGCTCCTATATAAGCATACTGTGAAATTGCTTCCTAACAACTCTCTGTGTACTTATCTTATATTAATTTAATCGCTTTCCTTTTCAAATAATTAGTATATTTGATAATTAATCAATTATTATGGATATTCTTATGTTCATGGAGGATTTCAGTCTGCGCTTATCTAAAAAACCAGCGTAGGTAGGTAAAGTGATTCGTACTTTTGAGCCACAGCCAAATAACGAGGTCGACACCTGAGCTGTTGTCCTACTTAACATTTCCGTTTGACATCAATGAAGTGGCCGCGGTAGCCTAGTGGTCAAGGTAACGGACTCGTAGCCGGCGTGTCAAGAATTCGAGCCTAGTACAGCCGAAGACCCTCCGTGTAGGGGAACGAAGCACTTTTAATCTGTCGAGAGTTCAAAAGTCCTCCCGTTGTGGTAGTTAGGAGAGGGAGTTGCTAGCTCAAATGTCATCTTCGTCACTTGACCATGGTTCAAAATTACGTTCATTGCCGAAAACCCTCAAAAGCTTAACAGTGTGAAGTTAATATTCACTCACTCACTCCACATCAATATAAGAACTTTACGACCTGGCATATTTAAATGTACGCCAGACCTTTCCATACATGTTGGTATTTCTTTAAAATTGCATGTAGGAATCCTCTATCCATTAATTAAATACAGTGGCGTGTTCAAGAATAGGATTTGAGCAGCGGAGTAAACCTGCAAGGTCAGGTTTGGGCCCCAAGCCGGAACTCACAAAGGATTGCTTACTAGGCATCAGTCAAGCTTTTGGGCCCCTTAGAATCCTCCTCTCCCCAGGCGTTGAGCTGATGTATGTTACGCCACTAGATTTGAGGGTACAAAACCCTCCCATGTAGACCAACAGATTGTTAATATTTAAAATGGAGATTCGGAGCACATGATTTTACAAAATGGTATAAATGAATATTTCTTTTATATTTTGTGTTTGAATTAGAATATTATACAGGGTTATCACACAGAAATGAATGACCAGATGTCATTGCAAAGATAAAATATGACGAAATAATTTTTCGTGCGTAGTCAGTGTCAATGTCAACTTTCAATGTCACCCGTATAATAGCAGTGCAAACCTGGTCGCCCTGGACTTTTGCCTTTACACAGGCATCCAGTTTCTTGAACTGTTTATACCATTTTCTTAAACTCTTAGTTGTCGGTGCATTTCTATATCGCACTTTCTCCAAAATTCACGCTGAACCGTGATTACTGACAGACTTTTTGCAAACGAGAATACACAAAATGCCTTCCCCCACTATGACGCCATTTCCACTTCTGATCATAATTACAGCATTGCTGCCACCTATTTGACAAAAACAATGATAAAAACTCAAAATTTCATATTTTATCCTTACAATGACATATTAATGATCCTTTTCTATTTATTCATCTGGGAATTATTAAATTTTGTAACCGGGTCATTCATTTCTGATAACCCCGTACTATATATCACACATATAAAATTGTTTTAAAAATATTATTGCCAAAAAAAAAACCATTAAAATGTAATTTTTTTCGAAAAAAAAATGACGTGTTTTTAAAACATTCTTCTTTGATGGAAAATACTTCTATAATAATATTTCGCCTATTTATGCCTAAGATTTCTACGCAGAACCTGAACAACGATTTTTGAAAAATTCATGTTATTTTCAGAGTAACTGTCAATCGAAATAATAAATTTGCTCCACTCTGATGTGTTAAAATATGTGAATAAATCCACTTCTAAATTATATGTTTCAAAAACTCAGGTTCAGGATCTGTGCAGAAGTATTAACAAAAACAAACAAAATATTAATATTATAGAAACATTTTACATAAAATTAGCATGTTTTGAATGTATGTCATTTTTTCTTCGCTCTTTCCCCGCCCTCCCCAATGATATTTAAGTAATTTCTTATTGTAATAATATTCTTAAAACAATTTATATGTATACTCTAATTCAATTGACACCAAACATATATATATATAAAGGTTATCCATTTATACGCTTTCTTGGCCTCGCCTAAAGCTTTGTGGACTAAAAGGTTTTTTCCGACCATTTATCAACGGCTTAAATGTAAGAAATTTATTACTGATTTTAAGCTATTCCAGATTCTAACAGGACATGAAAATTTTAAGAGCTATTTGTCTAGATTTAATTTAATTGGTAGTGATATTTGTTCTTGCGGTCAGGATACTGAAACTGTGGAACATGTGTATTGTTGTATTGCAAACTATATTTCTGTAAAAGAGAGAATTATAAAAAGGAGTTGAAACGTTTAGTTATTTCTTGGCCACTGTGTTTTGTCTTTGTTGGTCAATTGTACTGAAAGCCTAAATGTCTTAAGAAAATTTGTTAACCGTATAGATTTTTAAAGTTTTTTTGGTACCTCCCCTTATTTATATTTGTGTATTTCCACCTTTCCTTCTTATTTTATATTTTATCTTAAATGTTTTTTTTTTAATTTTGTTTTAAATGATATAATTGTGTTACCACTTACACCTGTAAGTCTCATGTTATGCAATGTGGAGCATGAGGAGTTTTGCAAATAAAATAAATAAATTTATACGCTTTTTCAAAAAATCACGGTTTTGAACGTAGTCAGATGGATATTTTTAAAACTTTATAAATTGAATTATATATATCCATTTTATTCATGAGGATAAAATAAATTTGTCCATAACATACTTTAAATTTCAACTAATCCCAAACGCTAGGGGAGAAAAAAAGAATACCCATAGGGAAATACCTCTAATTTTTCCCCAGGTCTTGTGATCAGTTGACAGATGCAATGGGCCGAGGACATACGGGTAGTCGGATGTCTGGTGGTTAAGAAAAAAGGAGGAAGCAGTGATAAGAATGTGGGATCCCCCCTCTTCCTTGCAATCATCCTCCAGGGTCGTTAATCATTGTCATCCCCCTCTGATTTGTGAGCGTCTTTGTTTTTGATCAGTCCAACCAGGTGCGAGGTTTCGGTTTTTCGTTCTGAAGTCCTATCGGGGATCTCTGTCAGGACTGATACCAAAGTGTCGTAAGTTTGAAAGAGGGTATAATTTTCCCTCTGGCGGTTGAATATAAATATATGTACTTTGGCGAAGAAAGATAAATGTCTTTTGTCTACTTCCCGTGTGTTTATTTAAAGTTGGCGATAGATCAAGCAAATGTTATATGTAATTTATTTTTGCGTGTGTCGTTTGGCAGGGTTTCGCGTTCCTGATGTAATTGTAATCGAAATTTAAGCATGTATTTAAATGAGTACGTGACATTAAATTAGAATGAGGTGGATTTGTCACTATGCTCCAAAAGACAACGTGATTAAGTTTTAATACAGCTTACTTACATGAAATTTTATATGCTTTATCTTAATATTAATCACGCGCATGTGATAATAAATTTGACTATTTTTTTTCCCCTAATGCGTTAAGTGAACAGTTTATTTAATTTATTATTATTATGATGGGTAATATGTATGTTTTCAGTAACTGACTTGGAAATAATGTATTTTATACAAAAATTGTTACATTTAGATTTTATGGGCGTGAATAACTTTTTACGTAACCGTTTAATTTGTTTAATAATATCTAACCATAAACTTTGTTTTTTTAAGTAGTTTATTTTATAAGTGTCATTCTTTCTCTCGTACGTAATAAACTAAAGTAAGATTGGTAACTATTTTCTTCTGTAGGACTTGGCTGGTTTTTCGCAAAAATGTGGTCCTATATATGTGTGTGTATAATAATTCAAATTTTCTGTCGAGGGATTTTATTTAATTAATGATAGTCTTGATCCCACTAATATATCGCTTGATAGTTCATTTCTTTAGTTTATCTGCCTAACTGGAAATATCTTTTTAGCCGCAGTTTTATCTCCTAAAAAACTGACACGTTCGCATTTTCAAAATAATATGATATAATTATTCATCATATATATATATATAGGCTAATTCTCTACAAACAAGAGATAACATCCAAACAATAACATTCGAAAAACACATAGACAGTAAGAAAATCACACAATGAAGGACATATGAGTAATCGAGATTAAAAATTATAAAATGGATGCTGCAGTTTTATAAATATTACTGACTTAGGACAGCTAATATATACAATAATTTATATAAAAGTGGAGTTGAACATGTTTTTTGGCCAGCCAACTTTCCCCTTTATGTAAGTAACACTGAGCAAAAACCAATAGAAAATAATGGATAGGAATATCTAAATACATTATAAGATAGAGGTAGCTTACCTAAGAATTGCACTTACAAATGCAAAGCCTGCGCTAAATCTGAGTGCAATAAATAAGTTATTGCCAGATTCTAGACCCTAATGCAGATTTAAATCAAGTGAAGGGCTGAAATGTAGCACTTAACAAAAGTATAAAAAGAATGGAATTAAAATTAATAAGAGTTGCAAATTATAGCATAACTTTAATAACACTAGAGTAAATATTAATAAAATAATAAGTAATTTTATCTAACAATATATATATATATATATATATATATATATATATATATATATTGTTGCAAAGAATTTGATATATTTTCGGAAATATTATTGGGTGTGAATTTGGTATTGCATTTAACGTATCTGATTTTTTTTATTTTGTACTCTGTATATTTATTGACAGGTTTTTTTTGTGTGTGTTTTAACTTGAAGGATTTAAGGTGGGAGTATATGTTAAAGCATGAAATTTAATATGTTTACACATCTTTTTCATTTATAAATTTCTCCCCATCTCGGAGTGAGGTCACAAAAGACATATTCCTTCCACCCTTACGATGGCTGGTGTCAGCTATCCAAAAGAAGACAAGGATAATAAGAGGTTCTGATAGATAGAGAGCTACAGGAGATGGTTTATTTTAGTCCTGAGTGTAGTTACTATAACTTAAAACAAACGCTTGTGATCCCCAACATCAGTAGACTATTTTTCGAAGAAATTGGTCTGCTAAAAATTGACGATTCTTTCTCTTACATTTCACTCGTTTGATACAATAACATGTGTGACGTCCCTGTGTATGATTCAGATTAAGGCTGTCTTCATGTAATGTACATGAATTTAGAGTATTATTTCATGTATAATAGAATTAAAACATTAATATTATATTTTGGCTTAGCAATCCTATTGAGAGCAGCATATTTTATCATACTACACGTTCTTACATGATTCATTTTTTTCTGGTTTAAAATGTGTACCACATTTAATCTCCTAAAACGTAATACTAAATGCATTATCCCATTAACTGTTAAAATGAAAAAAAATGAATTATTTATGAAATATTTTGAACTTTTAAAAACGCTGCATTATAAACAGATATATGATTTACAATGTTGCAAATTTTCTGGAAAATTTAGTCATTTTTTTTATCCGGAATTGTGTTTCACGTTTAGTTCAAGCTCTTGTATAGTTGGTGAAGAAAGCCCCGAAAAAGTTTATAAGTAATTTCATATCTCTTTATACATTTAACCCATAAATAAAAATAGAAACTATTTTTACAAACTGAAGCAAACATGAATTTATATTAGTTCCACACACATAAATAATCTTATATATACTTTTTATTTCATCCCAAAAATTTAAGTAATGAAACTAAATTTTTGTCTTTAATATTAATAGATTATAATAGAAATTTTTCCGTATTAAATTTTGTAATATATTCAAAAATGCGTAAAATCCTCAAATTATTGATTTTAATTTAAAATCTTTCTTCATTGTGTGGCTCTGATTTGTGTTTTGAAATATTCGTAGCATTGAATAAACATTGGAATTAAGTAGATTTAAATCCAGTCATCTGTGTATTAATAATATACTGAGAGGGGTATGAAAACATTTCTAATATTTTCCGTTTTTTATTGACAGTACTAGATGGCGCTTGCTGTCAAAATTATAACAGAAAATAACTATTTCAATTATTCATATTATTAATATCTAAAAGGCGTTTGATTCAAGAAATTATTTGTGTGTAATACGTTTTGTATGATGTCTTCTGTATTTTGATAAATGAAATTTGTTATATTTGCCTTTAAAAAAGTAGATACCCGTATATATTTCCTGTGTCGGCTCGATGTTTTGAAGGTGATGTGCTCCCGTCGTAAGCCTGAGGTTGCGGGTTCGATTCCGGCTGAAATCGATAGATTTTCTGGATGCGAAAATCGTAGAAATGCATTTTATATGATTATGTGGCATGTAAAAGGTCCCTTAAGTATCAATTTCGCTCTGAGACTTTCTCAAATTAAATCACGGTAAAATATAGCACTTAACGAAAGCTTGAATTAAATAATTTCAAGAGTCAAAAAGATGGTAGCGGGAACCGCCTCTAGAGGGTGCCACTAATGAAATAGCTCTCCTAACTTAGAGGCTTGCCGTAAAGGCAAGGCTTAACTTCCAAAATGTAGCCAGTAAAAATATCTTCCAGGTTGTTTTCTGAATTTTAGTTGCCAATAATTACAAAAAGATACATTAAATTTTGAAATAGTATTCTGGCTTACGCTCTCGAAATCTATTATTAACGGAAGATAATCTTATATCACGAAAAGCTAAGTAACGAAAACAATACTACACTAAGAGATCCAGACTTGATTCCGTTTTAAATAGAAATTAAGCTTTTGTATCTACAATCATGAACACCAGATTCTCAAACAAAACACCGTTACACCGAAACCCGCATAATGAAGCTCATATATAAAAGTCGTTCACGTCAAAGGGTGAACCCTATAACCCATCTCAAGTCTCGTTGGCTTCGGATATACTTTTAACATTAAAACCCACCTTCTCTGTCTTAATTAACAGTTAAGTAATTAAGCGCAATACTTCCAGTTTACCGTAAGAGATCAAGTTAAACACATAGGCATACACAACAGCAGCAGTCAGGTTTAAATTAAAAACCAAGATGAGCCAGCGATACATAAACTGTGCCTGGTTGCTAAGCAACGAAGAAGGAGAAGACACGCTGAGGAACTGGGATGTGTGTAAAGATGGCTTAAGTATCTGCGGTTGTAAACAATAGGCGTAGGTTTGTTTTTTAAGAAGGGCAAATTAATGTTGAAGTAGTAATTGTAGGTTTGCTATCACGTAGTTCATCAAACGCGTTTGGAGAAATACGCTTTCAGTAGGTCTAAGCTTTCAGTCCAGGCTATGCGAATTAAATTAAGTGGAAAATAGATTTAATTGAATAGGTTTTAATACTCGGCTTATTTCAATGTCAACCGGTGGTACATAGAAAATTTTTGATAGTTCGCAGACAAATTGGAAAAATTATTTATATTTTACAATTCCTACTATTAGTTCACACTCTCAAGTTCAAATAAACTTAAACTAGTAGTGGATGGCACTTGATGTTATTGCAGTTTTTTTTTCAAATGTTAATTCATTAAGTAATGAATATAAATACTAACAAACAAAAATAATAGTCCAACTCAGTAGCGCACACAGAAATTTTTCAAGGGGGGGGGGGGCCCGGGGGTGGAAGCCAAGAATGATGTGA
>BMAV01013689.1:230091-243266 GCA_019973955.1 Trichonephila inaurata madagascariensis | reverse complement strand
CATTCTTGTATCATGCTCCTTTTGATTTTGCGATTTTCGGGAACAAAAAACAGTAAAAAACTAATTATTGAATAAATAATTAGCATTAATTAATAAAACTAATCATTAATAACAAATATTTAATTAAATTTTGCATTCTATATACTTAGAATTATAATCAATCGGAAAAAAAATCAAGGGCTTTGGGGGGGGTCCGGACCCCTAGGACCCCCTGTGTGCGCCATTGGTCCAATTCCATATATAAAAAGGAAAATTGCTCGTCGTGTCTCTGTAGCGCAATGAGTAGTGCGTCGGACTTCTATTCCAAAGGTCATGGGTTCGAATCCCACCTGGAATGGCCATTTTATTGGAATAATTAAATTTAAATAATGAATAGAGTAGAGCACACAAACAAAAATAATAGTCCAACACAATATGTAGAAAGGAAAATGAAAAATTGCAAGGAAAATCGCTGTCTATTTTGCCTCTTAATATTGTGATTTTGTCATATGTATATACATATTTATAATAATTGGAATTATTTAATAAAAAGTAACACTAAAATAAAATTTTTTCTTTATTGTTCTAAGTAGGAGAATTGACTTAAAAGAAACATCTTTTTTTATACATATTACTTTTTTGAAGATTTCAATTTAAAAATGGCGAGTAATAAAATGTGTAATGGAATACAGATAGTATTTTTTTAAATTTTAATTACTACTTTTAGTGAAAATCTTTCTGAGTTCAGCGACTTTTAGCTGCTTTTGCTGGTGTAGCTAGCGTCATTTGAAAATAAGTGTTGACAAACGTGGTAATTTGGCGGTATAGCACTTTAATTCGCTGATATTGCTTTTCTCTGCCGGTTTATTCTTGGTTTTCATGAAGATCCTTTTCAGTGACATGGCAATGTAAAAACTGATGTGAATAAGGGGCAATACAGTTAAAGTTGTCGGACATGTTGTGGTCAATCATATTAGTGGTCTGTCAAATAAAAAACTATGCATTTAGTGATCCGCGAAGTATTAAAGGTTGGAAACCGCTGTTTTAGGAACTAGTTTCCTGTTTGTTAATTGGTAAAAATTTAAAAAAAAACAAGCTGGGCTCCTAAAAAAATAAAATATTTTAGAACATGCAACGTTTTTATCAAAAAATACACCGCCGCTTGAATAATAATAGTAAGGAATTAATATTTTAATAAGCATAAATGCTAAACAGTAAATTACTGTAATTCTTTGGATAGCTGAAGTTAATTCTGGAAGATAAAATCAAAATTTATGCACCAAAATATTTCCAAGCTGTCTTCAGCTGTTGCTTATAAACAGGATATAAATGTATGTATTCTTCCTGTTCGAAAACTGTTTGGATATCATTGTCATATTCTGAATTTTCAAGCATATAGGGAGTATCACATTTTAACCAGTGGTATCACTAAGATTGGTGTCACTCGCTAAGTGTAAGATGGTAGCTAAGAGTGTGTCACTCCTTTCTTACATTTTCCAAAGGCTATGTGGAATGGAAATCTTGCTGTATTTCCCCCTCACTGCAATAAAATTATTGAATAACAACAGTATTAGAAACGTGAAAACTTAAATTTTTATTCAGAAAAAAGATTCCAAAAGTCAAAAATAATGTAAAATTCAACTCATACAAACAGGAAATGAAGTTAATTAATTATTATATTATTTTTACACCTTTGAAATTTTTTTCTCTGGATCTCCCAAATCTGTCCTTATTTTCGTTACTAAGTAAAGTGATACGTTTTCTAACATTTAAATGTTGCCTTTAGAAAAAATATAATACATAAAATAATGATATTATATACTAGAAAACTGTACCACACGAGTGATTACAATTACTATGGAAACAAATGTTTATAAAATGCCTTTTATCTATTTTTTTGGCTAACAGGTATTTTGTAATAGCACAAATTTTAAGTGTCATTATCTTACATTCAAAATTTAGTAGCATTTCTGTTTTCATATTCAAATCTAGATATGATTTCAAAAGTAACATTTTGCAACTTTGATATTTTTTTGAGAATTTAGAGAATTAACTGCTATAAAATTAGTTATTAACACTAATTTTGGACAGTTTCTTGAAATGTTAAATAATTTCACATATGCAATGAAAAAGGTTCGTTAACTCTATGGTTAATTTGCTGTTACGCACGTCTATGCTTATATGTGCGTAATAGTTATTTAAAAGTTATGTGATATAGCTTTTTATTAAGTATATCGTTCATATAATATTTTTAAAAAAAATATTAATATTATTAAAGGTAAAGTTTTGTTCATCTGAAAGACAGTGAGCAGAATACAGAGTAGCTGTAGAACTTATTAATCCATTTACTTTTAGAGAAAGTTACAAAAAATAGGTAAAAAGGTTCTGAAACTATTTTTCTTTAGTAAAACTAAATTTAACATTCATTGTTCGAATCATTATCATATCGAACAAATAAAACAAAACACAAATGAAAAAGTATTGTTATTTTTATTTCTAAAATTCACATATGGCTTTCAAACTGGAAATCAGAGCCGGTTTATCTATTGGGCGCTTGGGTTCGGTAGGGCCCAAATAAGCTCGACTTAACCAGAGTTTCTGGTTATAAATTTCAATCCACCAAGGCCAAGGGGGCCTGTTGATCTTCTGCGTCCAGGGCCCGAAATGAGCTTAAAAGGGCACTACTGGGTATCAAAATATTCATGATTCCAAAAGAAAATAAACGACATTGCATTTCCTTGCATTTTCCATGGATAAATAACCCTGCTTGCGTGATAGAGACTTGAACATCAGAATAATTTCGTTCGAAATTTTTTCACCTGTATTTTATTCAGAAATTTAAGTTTATTTACATGTTTTTATTATTTTTCAATTTATTTAGAGAATTTTCTATTAGCAAACAAAGTCTTATAACTGCTTATAAATACGTAATGGGGCCTATTTAGAAAAATCCATGGAACCCAGAATTCATCACCATGATTACTATGCTGCTTCTCATAAAAGTCATTGCTTCTATTTTATGATTCAACAAGTTAACCAACGATCACTCGAGCGGGGTGTTCTGTACACCCCAGCAAAAAGAAAATCCTCCCAGGATTCTAAAAAGAATGCGCAGAACCACAATTTTTTCTGTAGCAGCACATTTTAGGTCATTGGACCTTCAGGCCTGATGCAATCCTTCTTTCTCGAACGATTGGAAGATAATAACTTTCAAAAGTTTATCTGGGGAGCTGAAAACTCCAGCGAGAAGTTGAGCATATGTATACAGTCTGCTCTGAATGTTTGGAAAATGATCAAAATATTACTTTTCTACATTCTACAATCATTATCTCATTAAGTATAAAGTATATTTATTACTGGTATATACGTTTTATATATATACTGGTTTGTGAATATGAATATGAAAAAATATGAAATTATGTGTTTTAAAATGAAAATTTTGTATGTTAAGTTTAAATTAATGTTAGTCTCATTTGTATGCAATAAATTTAATAATTTTATTTGTATAATACAAAAAACATCTTGTACTTTATAAATATGTATCATAATGACTTAATTTTATTTTCATAATTAAATACACGTGTTAAAAGTTTGGGGTGTTCTCTACACCCCGCGAGTAACGACGGTAGCAAAAACAGGCGCGAGTAACCGCGGGTTAAATTCTAGCTCACCCCCTCACAAAAAAAAAAAGTTGATAAGAGGTTAAGAACGATTATTTTTTATATTTTATTATTGAAGGAATTTTACGATGAGTCTTAAAATCCTAATACTTGAAATAAGTATTCTCCTTGTTTTAAATACAGTAAAATACGTTTAACGCGAAAACACTTAAGGCGAAATATCAGATAACGCGAAATTATACAGTCGCCCCTATAAACAAGTATGTATTTTCATGCATTTTTTTCACTTAACACGAAAAGATTTTCCTTTCGGGAATGAACAAATACAGAAAACACCAGCCAGAGGTTGGGCTGTTCTATTGTATTATCGGAAGAATTAGTTAAAGAAGATGATGATAATGTGTGTGTAATGTATGTACAGCCTCAATTATGGCAGACAAAGACATTTTGGAGTTTGCTCAAAGCTCAGAAAATATCATTGATGTACATTCTGACGATGAAATTAATAATGAAGCTCCTGTTCGTACAACATCAGAAATGAAGCACGTCATGAAAAGTATGCGCAGTTATTTAAACGTACTTTTCAAAAGGGAGATGAATAACAAAAAGGACGATATCAAAAAATTTGTTTACAATTTGATGCTAAATACCAGAATATTTTCCCAAAACTCAATAAACGTTTCGTTTTTCAAAGAACTTAAAATTTTGTATTAAATTTATTAAGCTCTTATGAATGTTTGTGTTCCATTGATATTTATGAAATACATGCATATATACATATCCATGTAAATAAATTGTACTCTAATAAACTTAATTTTGTTGATATATGGTCTTTGTAATGTCATTTAACACGAAAGTATATTTCAGTCCCTTCAGCTTCGTGTTAAGCAATTTTCACTGTAGATCAACCTTCCACGCAGCTCGTCCTCAGTCGCAGCAGGACTCTAACTTGCGAACTCGACAGAAACAACGCCGGCTGAGTTGGCGACATTTTGGTTACCGTGGCAACCCGGATTTATTAAATACGGTGGTTTATTACGGTGATTTATTTTAATATATTTTGATTTTACTTTCTCAATATAACATAAAAAAATTTAAAAATTGTTGAAAGATAAAAAAAAAATACTCGCATACTCAATGGTTAAAAAAATACTTGCTTTTAAAATTACAGATTTTTTTATTCAGTTGGAGGATTGGTATGTTGGTTTTAATTTATTTTGAAGGAAATACTGAAGAAAATATTTTAAGTATTAAGTAAGCACATTATTCTTCACATAGATTTATAGTATGAATACTATATATTCAAAACAATTGTTTCAATTCAAATTTTTATTTCTTGGACATTTTTTTAAATTTTAACAAAGAATTTTTAAATTCAAAGCATCAACTAATTTTAAATATTTAAATTTGCGATTTTTCATTTATTTGGAGAACAGTAAAACTGTTTGTTCTTGTTTAAGCTAATTTTAATTTCAAGACCTTCAGAAGTTCTAGGTTTAATTCATTGATTAAAATTCATTAATTGCATCAAGAAAAATTCTATAAAGGATGGCATGCCTTCAATAAAAATGAGTACCATAAAAAATCGATAAAGTGTACTTTAAAGCCGGGGTCAATATACAGTTAAATGAGTACAACAAAATATGAAGGGTTAGTTTCAAATTTTTATTTTAATCAATTTCTTTGTTAAAAAAATCTACTGGGAATCAACTATAATACCTGAATAGTCTCTCATCTGTAATTCTATACTATTATACAAAATATCTTTCAGACGAAAAATGAAATGCGTTTTATAAATCCTCGCTATAATTGTAATTCTGCGTATGTTAAAATTTTCTAGAATCTAATTTTATTACATTTCAGCACAAATTGTATCTAAAAGCGAAATTTAATTGTTGAAAAACGTATTAAGTCCTTATCTTAGTGATGAAAATAACGCCAACTTTTAGAATTTCATGGACCACTAAATCAGTGCTTCTCAAACTTCTAATATTTGCGATCCAATTTTCAAACTTAATTTTCATCCCCTCCAATCCCTGATACAATAGAAATGTATTGAAGGCAGTGGCGCACACAAGGGGGGTGTCCTAGGGGTCCGGACACCCCCCCAAGCCATTGATTCCCCCCTTGGAAAACTTCTGTGCGCGCTACTGAATGAAGGCAATAAAAAATGTACTTTGAGGCTAAAGCTGTAATACCACTTTAATTATAAAGCATACAATTTTTCAAAATATGTATTAAATTTTGTATACGTTAAGCCCATGGGATGAACTTGTTTACTTGTTATTAAACTTATTTTTAATTTAGTACTGATAAATTGATTATCAAAAACATTGTGTGGTACTGGTACATTTAAAAGTATATTAAATAAATGTAAATATGTATTTAATGTTATTATATGTTAGAATGTATTTTGTTTCGATTCCTTTCAGTGAATTAATACTTATTTTAAATCTTTTGTTTTCTACTTTTCAATATGCTCGCACCCTCCACAGAGCAATATCTCACCCCCCTTGGGGGCACACCCCACAGTTTGAGAAACGCTGCACTAAATACATAATTTTATATTTAGAGGTCCTCTCCTGAGATTGACCACTATGTGAGACCACTATAACTCTGTTTTCGCTTGTTTACGTGTCTGTTTACATTTCGATTTTCCTGAAAAGGAACTTCACGAAAAACAAGATCAAACCGGCAAAACAAAGCAATATCAATATCAACTATTTTATACGCGCGTTATTCTTATCTGTAAGGGGCCTGAAGCACTGATGTGTTTTTCAATTTGGAAGATTGAACGCAGCAGTATTTATATATATATATATTTCATGTATTTCATTTTAATAAACATTGATGCATGTTCACACTTCCTTGTGAAAACATAAAAATTACCAGGATTTCCTACAAACAGTATTTGAATTGTAGCGGAAATAATTATCATTGCAACATTATAAACTTACACTTAAACGTAAAAAGTTAGGTTAAAATAGGTGCTTGAGAAATATGTATTCTACGATATTGTTCATATTTATCATACGTTAATGAAAAGCTGCAACAGCTTATACTAAATCAAAGGATTCCAAGTTCCGCTTAAACTTTATATCAGAGGGGCCCACGGGAAATTTTCAAGGGTCGAACGTTCACCATTCTCGTATCATTCCCCAATACACCGTCAAACATATTGTTTTGATTTTGCCGATAGTCGGGAAGAAAAGGCAGTAAAAAATAAATTATTAAATAAATAATTAACCTTAATTGGAAAAACAAATTATTAATTTCCAATGCTTAGTTACATTTAATGTACTATATACATAGGATTATAATCAATCGAAAAAAAATCAAGGATGATGGGAGGGTCCAGACCCATGTCCCCCCCCCTCTTTGTGTTTATCACGGCTCTATATCGTGTATAATTAAACAAATTATTTTTTTCCCGGGGCCCCCCCCAGGGGGGGGGGTCCTTGGGGTCTAGACCCCTCCCCCCAAAGCCCTTGATTTTTTTCTGATTGATTATAATTCTAAGTATATAGTATGTAAAATTTAAGTAAATATTTGTTATTAATGATTATTTTATTAATAAATACTAATTATTTATTCAATAATTAGTTTTTTACTGTGTTTTGTTCCCGAAAATCGGCAAAATCAAAAGGAGCATAGTACAAGAATGGTGAACTTCCGACCCCGGACCCCCCCCTTGAAAAATTCCTGTGTGCGCTACTGTGTATATGTATAATTTCCAAATTCTGCAAAAATATATGTTTTAAATATTATCTTACTTAAAATGCTATCGGAAGTTAGAAAAAAGATTTTTAGACAAACTTTTAGAACACCTGAATCGGCAGCAGTTGGGAAAGTTCTTTTAACTTCGCATAATATTTTGACATTCCATTTCGAACTAACCTACTGCAGAAAGTGTTCGACATCTGCTTTTTATACCACTTAAGCTCCAAACAATTGAACGCATCTTGGAAAAGGGGTGAGGGGTAAAGGTATCGGGGGTAGGGGTGAGCAAGGAAGGTGTTGTACCGCCAAACTACTTTCCCTCCCCCCTACGCTTTCATGTTTCCCAAAGGAAATCCACCCCTCCACGGTAGAAATACACGGAAAATATGCAAATTCGAAGGCGGCATGCAGTGTAAGGTTGACTAGAGGAAGGTTATATGTGAGAGTAACAGCAAAGTCCCTCTATGTTGCTAGGAACAGCCCTGATAAAAGAGACAGGCTAGCAGACTTTATTTCTCTGCTGAGCAAATATACAGTGAAAGGGGCCAAAATTAGGAAAAGGGGGGAAAAAGGGGTTGGCGTAGGGTCCGCGCGATATTATTAAATCAGACGGTGCAGCAGCGAAGTTTTGTAGAAGAACAAGAGGGTAGGTGACTGTGTACCGTTTGATTCGTTTTCTTTTAACGCATGGAATTTATTTTGGAATATTAGTATTTTTGCCCTTTTGTCGTAAAAATAGTAATAAAGTTCTCATGCTCAAAGAGATTAAGTTCGTATTTTTTTAGATAGTTTTGTTTTGTGTGTATCGTAGTATAAGACGAAACTGTATTTGATGTCATGCTCTTGGATTAAAAGAAAGATGTATCGTCCACCTACGTTCGGAAATAAGAAAGTTTCATCTTGTACCTGTATTTTCATATCAAATAACTTTTTTTCTATGATATGAGTAGAACTTGTTTGATCTTCTAGTGAATTAATTTGTTTAGAGTACGTTTATTTTTTTTAAATTTATTTTTTATTTTATTTTATTATTCTCTTATTTTTTATGTAGCCATTGTTTCTATTTTGAGAGGAGATTTGTGTGAGATAAGTATAAATTTATTGAAATTATATTTATGCTTATTTTAAAAAGTTTTGGTGTGACTTTGCAAAAAATTTATTTTCAAAAATTCTGGCAAACAGTTTTTAATTTAATGCTTGTTTTGTTGATTTATTTTCTATTGTTAATTATTGATCATTATCCATATAATGTTCTAGATAAAGATGTCATATATTACTAAACTATACGATGTAATATTAATATATACTATTGTTCGATACAGGGGCACACACAGGAATTTTTCAACGGGAGGGGGGATTCCAGGGTCGAAAGTCCATCATTCTCGTATCATGATCCAATACGTCTCTTACATATTACTTTGATTTTGTCCACTTTCGGGAACAAAAAACAGTAAAAATTAATTATTGAATAAATAATTAGCATTTTTTATAAAATTAATAATAAATAACAAATACTTAATTAAATTTTTCGAATTTAATGCATAGGATTATAAGCGAAACAAATCAAGATCTGGGGGGGGGGGGCCCGGACCCCCCCCTTGTGTGCGCTACTGGTTCGATATTATATTATTTTTAATAAAATAATAATCAACAATAAGACAGATTTTAATTTCGCATCTACTTAAAATAAATTTTATATTTATATACACATATACATGCATATATGCTTGTGAGTGTTTAACTAGGTTTTATTAGTTTAATATTTTCTTATATATATATATATATATATATATATATATATATATATATACATACAAATGTGTACTAAAGTTACCAGTTATAATATAAAATAAGTTTATTAAACCAATATTTGAACAAAATAAAAATGTCTGCATGATTAAAAGTGTTTTTAAAGCATCATTTATTCTATAATTTGCATATTTTAAAATAAATATTTATTCATCTACATGTTTAGCCATCTCCTGTCGTCATCTGTTTCATTTTAATTTAAAAGGATTAAAATTTCGATAACTCATATTTTTATGAATGTTTGTAGAAAAATTAAGCCTAATTTCTATCATAATCATAATCCGTTGATTTAAATATTAAATAATTAAAAACTTGTAATTCAAATGAATTTATTCATTTGAACGCTTTAGTACCTCAAAACTTTAATACATTGTAAGCTCATATTTTTATGAAAAATATTGTTTAGAATATAATATTTAATTAAGACTGTAAATGAGACTGTTCAGATAAATTTAATTCTATTATTTTCATTTTAAGGAAAATATATTTTTAATGGAAATTAGAGGAAAATTTGCTTATTATTTTGTAAATATTTTGAATCATACCAGAAATTACGAAGTTCTTATAAAGGTAAGTCTACACAGTTACATCAATGTGGCTTTTAATACGAACACTGTTTAAAATTAATCATAATCATTTCCCTATATATTTCCTCCCCCTTTTCATAATCATAAAACCTGATTTAAATACTTCAAGAAACAACTCTTTATATTTACATGTTCATCAACAAAAAGAACATTGTTTGAATAAAGTTTTAATAAACATGTTTTTTTTTTATTTTTTGAAAATAATCACAAATATAAAACTATTCGAAGTTATCTATATAAGTACTATTATAAAAGTTTTTCTCAAATTATGGCATTAATCATAAAGTAGAGGTTTCAAAGTTATTTTCTTTAATAACATTGATTCTTTGGCACTAATATAAATTATTAAATTATTAGTTCATATAAATTATATTAGTTACCCCTACGGAAAATTTGTTGAGTCCAGTATTTCATGTATAGAATTCAGGAATAACACAAAATGTAAGAGTATTTCTAGATATTAATTCCAAATATTTCTTTAAGACTTCACATTATCTACTTCAACATTTTTTTTAATTTCATCAACGGATTTAAATGTCAAATACTTCAGGAACTCTTCTGCCTGAAGCTAATCAAATACCCCATCCAAAAAGACCTTTTTCAAATCGTTCTACTTCACGAAGCCTTAAGATCAAATCTAAAACGTCTCTATTTGTGCCTCCACAACATTAATCACTAATTCCTTTTCAACCGTTCATATAAATTATCTTTTTGTAATTTTTGAATATCTAAAAGCAGTCAATTTTTCCTGCTCAATGCTCCACAAGGGGCAATAGTAATATTAATTAAATGTAATTATTTGATTACATTTTATTTTATAATCCTTTCAGCAAACTATGTTCACAATACCGTGAGAAGATCAATCAACACAGAAAAGTCTTTCAATGAATTCTAATTGCCAAAGTTGCGTACAGTTTCGGGCCTGAAGCAAGCCAAATGTTGTTGACACTCCCCTAGAATACTTTTTATCATCATCGAACTACATACCTTAGGGTTAAACCTTAAACTCTTCAAATCGTCATCCATTTTTTTTTCAACAAAAGATCATTTCTGGTCTTCTCTTTTACCAACCATTCACCCAGAATGATTCCTGTAAGCTATCAACACCAGTCCCAACTTTTTTGTACCTAATCTTCTACTGCACAACAACAGTAGTTGGAGTATGATGAATACCTAAACCTGCAATTCAACCCTTTAGTGCCTTTAAAACATTCCCTTTTCCCTCAAGTGATGCCACACAGAAGAAAAGAAGAAGGTGGTGGTAGGAGGCAGTGACAGCAGCTCAATTTTTCCTTGCTCAACCACTTCGAAATCTCGCGCTCCTTGCTCCCGTCCCTAAGGAGTGATTAAAAGTTGCTGCTTTTAATTAAAAGGCAAGTGCCTTTGGGGTTTAAGAAATAAACGAGCTGTTGGGTTGTGAGGAGGGTTTAGGGTTGGTAGAAGTCAATAGGCGGAAACCCTTTCCACCGATTCGTGTCTTCTAAATATTGTTTTGACTTGATGCTTGGGATGAAAGGTAATTTTTAAAACGGGGCAATTTGTTTTGGACTTCTTTTCTTTTTTCTTCTCGAGAATTTTGTTCGTGTCTTTAATTTTGTCAAGTGAATAGGGGAAGCATTACGGGCTTGACAAATAATAAATAAAATAGTTGTACGGTGTAATGCTTCTACTAAGGCAATAATCGCCATCTTCGAAATGGTACATTGGTTTATTAAATTGAAATGTTCAGGATGGAAAGGAAATACGATTCGATGTTTTGTTTTTGATTTTTACTTTTAGTTATGATTTAAGTTTTTTGATTCTTTTAAATGTATCAACCAAATGTTTGGATATAAGTAGGCATTTGTGTTTGATGGAAGGAAGTCTCAAAATAAGGAAAAAATTACTTCCACTCATTCGTGTCCCCTAGATATAACCTTAATAATTGGGTTGATGTCTAATTTTTAAATGGGGTATTTATTTTGTACTTCCTTATAACTAAACATTTTATTCAAGTCTTTTATTTTATCAAATATATAGCGATATTTTAAAGCTTTAATCAAGATTAAATGAAAAATATTCTGGAGGATTCACTTTTATAATTATGTCCTGGATCATTTTGGAGATTCACTTTTCCTTTATTATGGAGGATTCACTCTAGTCTCATTCTGGAGTATTCACTCTTGACTCATTCTGGAAGATTCATTCTTGACTTATTCTGAAGAAATCACTTTTGACTTATTTTGGAGGATTCCCTCTTGACTTATTCTGGTGGATTCACTGTTATAGTTCACTCTTGATTTATTGTGGAGGGGGGATTCAGTCTTATAATTCCCTTTTGATTTATTGTGAAGTATTCAGTCTTATAATTCCCTCTTGATTCATTCTTGAGGATTCACTCTTATAATTAACTTTTGACTTATTCCGGAGAATTCACTCTTGATTTATTCTGGAGGATTCACTATTGACTTATTCTGGAGAATTCACTCTTCTAATTCACTCGACTTATTCTAGATGATTTACTCATCTTTTAATTTTACGTTTTAAAAATGATTTTATAAGAGCCGAACCAACATTCATTTCCTGAAGTTGTTAATGTAGATATTACAGAAGTTTAAGTGAACTGCCTTTTCCAGTTTAATATATAAAGGTAGTTTTAAATGCAGTTGACAAAAAAAAAAACTTTTTACAAATTGTGATGTTTTCTAAAATGAGGTGACTGCCAAACATCAATGTAGCCAAACATCAATGTGTAAAAGGCTGTTTGGGCTGTATATTTCCATATACGTTCAAGTGACGAAGAACCATTGCACAGTTTTTGTCCTATAGGTCCTAATTCTTGGTGTAAATATCAAAATCAAGTATTAGAGGGTAGTGTGGAAACTTTTAAACACAGTAACAAATTGCCAGCAGCAGTAATGGATGCCATAAAACCTGTATTTAATGATCTATCACAACCTAAACTCCTACAAAAATGTCTAGGGGGTAAAACCCAAAATAATAATGAATCCATTAACTCATTAATATGGAAATTATGCCCAAAAACTTTAGGTTATGGTAGAAAGATTGTTGATATTTCTACAAATGAGGCAATTGTCATTTTTAATGATGGCAATCAAGGCAGACTAAAAATTATGCAATCGCTTGGTCTGACTGTTGGTAAATTTGCGCAAAAATTTGTTACACTTGTAGATTTAAAAAGAATTCAGACTGCAGAGCGACATTTTAATCTCCGCACAAAAGAAGTGCGACAGGTTAAAAGAATGCAATTTAAAGCTACTTGTAAAAAATTAACTGAAAAAGAGGGAACATCGTATGCATGTGGCGAATTTTAACAATTTAGAATCATAGTAATACACTGCATTCATATCACAAATTATTTAATATTTATAGTAAGTACTTGTTAATTAAGATATTAATTGTTTTTTTAAGTAATATTTATAAATTTTTAACTTTATTTTGAAGAAATGAATCACTTTGT
>BMAV01013689.1:212777-229991 GCA_019973955.1 Trichonephila inaurata madagascariensis | reverse complement strand
ACTTCACATTAGTTTTAATTTAAAATTTAGTTGTTGTTTGAGTAACCAGAATAATATGTATATATAACTGTGGTAAATTTTATGTTTGATGTCAATTTTCTCAGAACGTCATTTTTTCTCATTACGCGCATGATATTTTCAAAACCGTTCCATGGAAAATGATAAAATTTTTACTGGAGATTCTGACCATATCTGTACTTAAAATAACGAACCAGTTTGAATTTTTAATGAAAAAATTTAAAATTACAAATAAAAAATAGCGAAAATTTTTTTAAAATTTTATAATTAAATTTTAAATTGTTATAGTTTACTAAAAATTTTAAATCAGTGTTTCATGCTTCGTCATTTTAAAGATAATACAATTTCCAACACTGAGCAAAAATTTCATCAAAAAATATTGGTAACTTTTTTTATAAAGCTACGCGTAATGCATATCACTTGCGAAAAGAAAACCAAAATTTCTTTTTGTAATTATCTAATTAAAAATTTATCCTAATTAAAAATGTGTTTGTTGGATATGTTTTAAGTAAAGTAATATCTATTTGTTTATTCCTCCAAAATTTACATTCCAGGAAACAATAATAAAAAAATTATAGAGCTTTAAAGAGCTCACTATTTTTAACCATTTTCGACTTTTTAAAAGGTATGTGACCCCTTAGCGGAGAATATCAATATTAACTGAGAATGATATTTCATTTCGCAACCCTCTTGACACTTATATTTTTCTGTTAAGTTGTTCTGTTTATCTGAAGTCGAAATTTATTTTTGCTTAATTTCTTTAATTTCGACTCCATGAAGTAATTAAACTTAATAAAAGGAATAGAGCCATGTTTCTTATTCTGAATCGAGGGAGCCTGTTTCTCTGCTAATTCTGGAGCTATTATAGTTCAGTGAAATTAGATTATAAACTATAATAACGAAAAAATTTTAATACCATCGAAATTTATATAGTTCATTAAAATATTAAGACAGAAAGAATTGTTTAGATGAATTTCATCCGGTAATTTTATTAGAAAAGGATTTTCTCGAGTAATTCTCTTGTAAAAGAGTCAAATAATAGTGATATTAGTACATTAAATTGAACTATAAAGAATGAGTCATATATCGAGATATTTTATTTCTCTACAATCTAATTTAAATACTATAAGAAAAACTTGGTACTTGTGTGTTGTACCGTCGACCAAATTTGTTAAATCAAAAGATGTCACCAATTCAAAAAATGTCGCCAAAGGCTGTAATCATCATCATTATTATTATTATTGAAGATGCACTGGAACGGTTTCCACTATTGACTGCATATCGCGTTATTTGGCAATGTTTTTTAGTTTCGCAGAATTCGTTGACGGTATAATAGGGAGATAAGTATCGGAAAGATTTTCAAGTATATTTAGACATTCTTTTATGAAAGAAGTCTGGTCATACTAAGATTATAGCTATATCAGAAATAGAATCCAGAACGTTTCTGTTGTTGGGAAAAAAACGTGTCATAAAATTAAAATTTAGAAGCGATTATATTTATTCCTAAAAATTAATTGGATATATGCTACGTGCGGGACAAATATATACTTATTTAATGCCTCTTAAGTTATTTAAAAGTATTTTTATTAGTTTTCCTACGTATGCTGTAATAATCTTAGGCAACAGTAAATGCAGTAATATTATGTCAAATGAGTGAGAGTTTATTACCATTGAGCAGTGGCGCACACAAGGGGGGTGTCCTAGGGGACCGCCCCCCCAAATCCCTTAATTTTTTCCCGATTGATTATAATTTTAAGTATATAATACGTAAAATTTAATTAAATATTTGTTTTTAATGATTAATTTTATTAGTTAATACTAATTATTTATTCAATAATTAGTTTTTTACCGTTTTTTGTTCCCAAAAATCGACAAAATCAAATGGAGTATGATACAAGAATGGTGGACTTTCGCCCCTGGGCCCCCCCCCTTGGAAGACTTTTGTCCATCGAGCTATAAAAAATATATGGCTATTGGCAGCATACCTCATAATTTTGAACTATAGTCAAGTGATGAGGACGACACCTGAGCTAGTACCCTCTCCCCTCAGATCTTCTGCACTACCTCAATGGGAGGATTTTGAGCCTCGACAGATTTAAGGTGCATTAGCTCCTCTACCCGGAGGGTCTTCAATGGCACATAACCTCGAACTCATGACATGCTGGACACGAGTCCATGACCATGGCCGCTACGCTACCATGGCTTCAATAACAAAGAGAGAGAGAGATAATGAGTGAGAGGGAGAGGGAGAGTCCTATTAACGTCGCACTGTAAAGCTGCACGAGGGTCATTGGCAGTGGACCTCGTAATTTTGAACCATGTTCAAGTGACTAGGACGACATCCGTGCTCTGGCACCCCCTTCTCCTAACTTTCACATCACACCAACGGGAGGAAGTTAGAGCCTTGACAGATTTAATGCATGGTCCCCTCTAAACCGTGGATCTTCAATGGTTCAAGCAGTGCCGGTTTATCCATTAGGTGTTAAGGGCGGGTGCCCAAGGGCCCAGATAAGCTGGACTTTTTTAACCAGACTTTCTGGTTATCAATTTCTATCCTCTAGCTCGAAAGGGCCCTGTAGATCTTCTGTGCCCAGGGCCCGAAATGAGCTTAAATCGGCACTTAGTGCAAGACTCGGACTCTTGACCACACCAGCCAGGAGTCCGTTACCTTGACTACTAGGCTACTCGTGGCCTAAAAGAGAGAGAAAATTTTTTTAAATAAGAATCTAAAAAAATATATAAATACTTAAATTAGATAATTAATTAAGTTTCAGTTAGTTTTAGAAAGATTTGTAGAATTTATTTGTAAAGAAAAAGATTTAGAGAGAGTTTTGGTTCTGAACTCCAAACACTCCAACCAACCATCGCCAAAAAACATTCTTTATCTTCTTCGGTTCACCATTTATATCCATAACCGAAATTGTCAATAAAATTCCGAAAAACATTAATACCTATAACCCAAAAACTGTCAGTAAAATTAATAACTCCACCTCACAGATATTCCGTTTTATATTGTCTCTATCAGATTTCACAAGTTCCTCATTAACATTCAATCCACATTACTTTCATCCTCTTTAATACAATCTCTTACTCCTCTCAGAAGATTCGATTAAAAAAAAAATAAAACGATTTCAATCGAGGCAATCACTTCCATTTTTTCATCTCCAATCCTCTGAGAATATTTATATAGTTTGTAGTAATCAAACTGTCAACAACATTTAATAACGGGCCCCATAAATACTATTAAACACTTCACTGCTGTCAGCATAAAAAAAGCTTAATTCATTTTTTTTCTCAAACATAGGAAGTCTGATAGAAGAGGTCGTGATAGGCTGTAATAATAATAACGATAAATATGGTATGTTATGCTGAGCGTTCAGAAAGAAACGAGCTAATGATATTGAAAAAGAAACCTTAACAATGGCTGACCATTTATTTTGGTTTCGGCTATTAGGTTGGGTATAAAGTCATAAAGGATGTCAAGATAATTGGAGGTGGAAAATGGATGTACAACTAGGGGCGAGATTGAGATTTAGACTTGAGAGGAGAAATTCGGCTATCGAGGGGGAAGATTAGATCTTTATTTTGAGTCGATGGATATAAATTATATGAAATGCCGATAAAAAGAGCGCAAATGATGAAAAATCTACGCATCAATTGAGCAATAGAGGAAACAATTCATCTGATGGCATTTTTGGGATATAGAATGGTCTGTGGTAAAAAAAAAAGTTTCTTCGAAATATGATAGATTGGTGTTGATGTCAGTACCAGAATCATATTCTACGACAGGGGTCGGCATCCAATGCCACGCGTGCCACATTTGGCACGAGATACAGTTCTCAGTGGCACTCGATACTATTCTAGAAGACTGTGAATTTTTGAGTGGATAGAAGTTAGTCATTTTAAAATGGAATTTACCGAACTAAAATGTTCTGAGATGTTGAAAGCAAAGTTTCGGCAGTGCTTCTCAAACTTTCAATATTTGAAACCCAATTTTTAATCATAATTTTCATCGTACAATAACAATGTATTGAATGCAATAGTAATGACCTTAAAGCTGCTATACAATTTTAATTATAAACCGTACAAATTATCAAGATATGTATTAAATTTCTTATATAATTATGTATATGACAAGCCCATGAGAGTCACTAGTGATTATAAAGTTTGTTCTTAATTTAGTTTTGATAAATTATCAAATATGTTAATCAGTTCTGATACATTTATAAGTAGATTATAACAGTATATTTTATCTCTTATTATGTCGGAATGTATTTTAATTTGCTTCCTTTCAGTAAATTAATATTATATTAAAATAATATTTTATTTTTGACTTTTCGATATGCTCGCGCTCCCACGTAGGGTTATCACGCCTCCTAAGGGGAGGGGGCACAGTTTGAAAAATGCTGGCTTACGGAATTTTGAAAAGAACTCGAAAATAACTGTAGATGAATCGAGAGAGCTATTTTAAATAGTTGAATGTCATTGCAGGAGAAATTTAATTTTTTAAATACAAAATGCCTTGTATGCTTTTGTTTCTACATGTCTATGCGAAAAAAATATTTTTTTCTCACGAAAAGTATTCTGTGAGTCTGCAAGCAAGTTGTTTAACAACTTCTTTGCGGATTCAAATGAACATACAAAATTGTGTGAAATATAAAATCACAAATAATATTCTTGATATTGCGATATAAAATAGAGAGCTGCAGGAACAAAATGTTCACATTAAAATATTTAACTATATTGCAGGAATACTCGTATTTTGTTTATTTCTTAATTTAATAAATATGTTTAAAAGATGCACATAATACATAATATATAAATACACAATTAAAATTTTTTTATTTATGTTGAAAGAAAGGTATATTTAATGCTGCCTTTTTATGTTAATAAATATATTTAAATAATGTTTAATTAATATATAATAAAATGAAATCTGTATTCTTTACTTTTATCCCCTAACTCTTCATACATTGCCGCGGGAATCTAATTGATTCAAACATTTCTTAGACTGCGGCACTTTGAAATATATTGGTAGATTGGCTTGGCACACTAGCTGCAGGGTTACCAAACCCCTGTTCTACGGTCGCTAACCTGGATAATGACGGGTTAAATGAAATCACGTGTTCTTCATTGAATTCGAAATTGACAATAGACTTCTATTTGTTGATCTACTTGTAAAATTTAGGTACAATTTCAAATTTGGTAAAGATGTTCAAGTATTAAGAGTCTTCAAAACTCTTTTCCCAATGAAAAAACACATTCTAATATTGTACGTGTATCTTTAATTCAAGTGTATTTTGTTTACTGATGTACGTTATTATTATTGACAAATACGCGCTTTATAAAAGAAAGTTTCTGCAAAAAGCAAAAGTTGGCAACAACGAAGAGCTTGAACTGATTGGCTGAAAACACGTTAGTGCATTTATCATATGATTAAAAAATGACGTCTCATGAATTTATGAGCTGAAAGGCTGGAAACACGTGATTGTAATTATCACGTGACTATGACGTTACATGAATTCAGTCCATTGTAGTTCTTTTTTTTGTTTGTTTGTTAGTTCTTATCTTCCAGTTGTTGCAGAGTTTTTAATATTTCACTTTCTTTTTCGATTCGAAAGTATAGAATTTTAAATTTTTTTCGATATTTTTGACTCGATTTTTATTTTTACGCCGCACTTTAAGGAACACGAGAGTTGTTAGATGAACGTTGTGATTTTGAGCCATGGTCAAATCTTGGGGACGGCAACTGAGCTGTAAACCCCATTTCAAAAATACACACCAAGCCTATAGAAGGACTTTGAATCTAGACAGATTTTTTGCGTGCATCAGTCCATCAACATGATAGACTTTAGTCAGCACTAGGTTTTGGGCCGCGGTAGCCAAGTGGTATAGGTATCGGATCGGGGCTTGCCTTGTCACGAGTTCGAGCCCAGTACCACTAAAGACCCGCCGTGTAGGGCAGCGATGCACGTTAAATCTGTCGAGAGCTGAAACGTCCTCCCGTTGGTGTGGTGTGGCAGTTAGGAGAGGGGGTGCCAGCTCAGGTGTCGTCCACGTCACTTGACCATGGTTCAAAATTACGTGGTCCGTCGCCAAAAGCCCTCGTGTTACTGAACAGTGCGACGTTAATATTCCTTCAATCAATCAATCAATCGAATTTATACCACAAACATTTATGTATAACAGCGTTTCTCAAACTGTGGGGGGCCACCCCTTAGAGGGACGTCATAACTCTACGAAGTGGGCGTGAGCATAGTAAAAAGTCGAAAACAAAAGATTATTTAAAAAAATTATTTATTTACTGAAAGTAAACAAACAAAATGCATTCTAACACATAATAACATATAAAATACACATTTGCACTGATGTAATATTCTTATAAATGTATCAGTACTGCACATTGTACTTAATAATTAATGTGACAACACTAAGTTAAGAACAAGTTTAATAATTACCAATGACCCCATGGGCTTGTGTCATATATAAAATTACATACAAAAATTAACAATTATCTTGATAATTTGTACGGTTTATAATTAATCCCTTAACTGCCATTTAAAAGTTACGGGATTCGTTTCTCAATGCGACCGTTTCCCCCGTAGGCGTGCGTATGTGATGTATTAGGGGGTGGACGAAAAGGAATAAATATGTAAAACCTTCTCTGAAATAAATAAATCCTTTGTCAAGACTTCCAACGTCCTTTTACTGCATTCTAAAATCTTTGGAATAATTTTATGGACAGCAGATTGTATTTCGGAAAGACGTATACACACGCCTGGAGCAATTTGAGCCCTGAGATGTTTATATACGCCGTTGGCACTTAAGAGGTCAAAGTCGCATTATAGCGTTAGCGTCAAAGTACAATATTATTGAATTCAATACATTTTGTTATTGTATGGAGGGGGTGCGATGAAAATTATCATTGAAAATTGGGTCGCAAATATTGAAAGTTTGAGAAGCACTACTGTATACACATAATTCAAATTAAAGATCTAAGTTATTTAATCCATGCCCTTTTTGATACACAATTAATATCTTTTAATGTCCAAAAAAATGGAGACCAAATACTGACAATTCATATCAATTTAAACACTCAATAAAAAGAAAAACAATCTCTCAATTACAGAGCGATCTAAAGCATAAAAAAAGTCCCACAGAATTAAATTATGCTCGCGAGATTATCTATTCAATTATGTGCCTACCCGTAATGAATCACTTCCACAATCTCATTCCGCATTTTGTATGAAAGTAATCAAGCAATCATTCTTCGTAGGAAGCAATTTGTATTTTATTTGAATAACTTTAGAAAGAAGTTTTCATTATGGAGATACATCACCTTTGTACACTACGCTTTATCGGACAATCAATCTAGTACGCTTTAATCAGTCTAGTATAGTAAAAAAAAAACAAAAGAAACATTTGTTTTTAAAAACAAACATGCTTACTTCAGCTCCATGTGGGCGGGAACAAAGAAAAACGACAGTAACTTCCCTCCCATCTTTTGATTGCCATACCACCAAAAAAGCTCTATTTATTAAACGACACTTGACTGAACACACCGTGCATAAAAATCAAAGTTCCTTTATTCACATAATGATAGGGTTCTCTTGTGATTCAGTCGTAAAACAAGAAGGTGGACACCATTTTATGTATTAAACAGTGGTGCTGTTTTGTGTGTGGTTTTCTTTTTATTTTTCTTCTTGTTCTGGCCACGTTCGCCTGTTTTCAGCGGAGTTTGTTGCACCGCACGGAAGTGTGTTTGGGTTTTTGGTTTGTTGCAGATCTTCCTTTTAGGGCAATGGTCCTTAACAGGAGTTCGCAGAAAGATTTTGGAGCGTCCTTATGTGTGTACTAGAAGTTTTCATTCTTTTCTGTTTCGAGAATTTTAATGATCTTGTTCAAAGTAAATGACAGTCTTCAACGTGACTCATTTCATTATTTTAGCAAAATTTTAATTAAAATGTCATATTTTCATTTCGCTCTTGCATTTAATCATCATCACTCAGGATTTTAACTATTACTTATGCAGTATAAATGAGCAGTCGTCAACCTTTAGAACTTCATGGATCTCTAAATGTATAATTTTATGTTTGGTGGTCCAGTGCCGATTAAGCTCATTTCGAGCCCTGGACGCAGAAGATCTACATACCCCCTTGTCACTGGAGGATCAAAATTTATAGCCAGAAAATCTGGTTAAGTCCAGCTTATCCAGGCCCTTCTCGGCCCCTTGGAGCCCACCCCAAGCTCCTTGTGGATAAACCGACACTGGGTGGTCCACTAATATGATTGGCCCAGGGGAGTAGCTATCACCGTATAAACAACATGGGACTCCCAGGTAACTGGAGGTCTCAACATGTGTAAGTAAAAAATCGTAAAATTTTATCAATAGTTCCATAAACAAAGTTCTCATTTTTAAAAAGGGCTCACAAGAAATTTGGATACATGGCCCACTTAATGAATAGCTACGGCAGTGGATTGACCATTATATTGCGGACCACTAATATGATTGAAGACTGTATGGCTCTGACCACTAAAGCTGTATTATCATTTACTCTTATGTGTCTATTTACTGAAGAACTTCACTTGACAAGAACAAACCCGCAACGCAAAGCAATTTTATGTGATGATTTTTTTTTAACTAGCGTAAATAATTTATATTTTGCTGTGTAATACGTTTATATTGCTATATGTTGCATTTACTTTATGTTAAAAATTATAATATTCGAAAACAGCGCCATTCCATACATTATAATGGCGATTCAATGGAAACTTGATGAAATCTTAGTGGTATAGCCAAGTCAATATCATTTTTGGCAACCGTGTTGATGACTTTGGGGATCATTTTAGCAACTTTGGCAACCATTTTGGCGACCATTTTTGTCGAGTTCGTGACCCTATGAATTCTTCTGGAAATTAGTGGAGGAACCTACTATTATCACGATCTATGATGCAAGCGGATTTTTCTCGAAAGATCCGTGGGGTCTATAAATAGGGAGTCGCTCACCAAAACTGAGTCAGTCTTGTTTTGACCGTTGAAGAGTTGTCTTGATTTGACCGTGAAGAATCGACCAGCGATTAGTTATTACTGTGGCTGTTGTATACGACAAGCAAGTGCTTGTGACTAACCTTTAACATACTTGTATTTTAGACTCTATTAGTTGAGTCTGAGTGCCGTAGAAGGTGTGAAGTCCTTCTGAGATTTATTTAGCGAATTTGAGTACTGTATCCTGTATTTCAGGGATTTTTTTCCGATGATAAACTTCTATCGCTTCTGAAGACGCTTTTTGCGAATGATTGCATAAAATCCTCGAACCCCGATCTGCGTAACAATATCAACAAACTAAAGTGTTATACTGCCAATTCGTCTTGGTTTCCAGCTCCTACTTCCAAGTGTCGTTAGATACACTGGCAAAGGTGCTAATAAGTTTCTAAACACAGAAGGAATGTCGTTAAATGTAGCAGATAAATTTTTTTTAAAAAGTACAATCATATTTCATTCTTCTTTTTTTTTCTTTTGAAATTTAAAAAAAAAAAAAAAAAAAAAAAAAATGTGTGAACAATGTCCCAATTTTTCTGTGGGTCATCAAAAAATTTTTACAGGCTACTAGTGTAAATGTTTATATACATACAGTTTTAATTGGCTAAGAATCGCATATTTACAGAAGTCATTGCTTTTTTTACTGAGACTTACTGACTTTCTTCGTGGTTTCCTTATATTTGTAGGAATCAGTGGCGTAACGTACACCCCCGCAAACCCACATCGTGGGGAGAATCCGTGGTCTCATCGTGGTCTTGGAATCCTTTGTGAGGTCCCGCTTGAGACCCAAAACCTGACTTTTCAGGGAGGGGGAAGCTAACATTCTCCGTTACGCCATTGATAGGTATCAAAACATGCTAAGAGGTACTATCTTTTTATAAGAAGTCTGTGTTTTTTACTCGAATGCTATAGAGCTGTTTGTTTAGTTTTTCCACAAATCAAATTTAATAAAAAATGTTTGTGTGATATTGTCATCTGTCTCATACAGTGAGACAAATTTAAACCCATAAAAAATCATTTGCAAATAAAAAATCTTCTAAAACTTTCCCAGGCAAGAAACCTGTAAGGTTCGGTATTTCTTATACTATTTTGAATGAACCGCAAAGAAAAAGATAAAAAAAGAATCAAAAGAGAAGGGGACTGCATAATTACGATTCCTTTCATCTCAAAATCTCTCCGATTGACACATACTTTGGGATAATAACACGTTGCATTCAATCTCTAAATAGCGTGGTATAGGAAAAAAGCTATTTCCTGTCGGCAAAGAGACAAGAAGGTATGATACCCTTTGATGCATACTGGGATTTAGAATTTACTGTACCCAGCAAAAAAAGAAAAAAAATCGAATGAAACAATTAAGCAATCACATGATCAGTCATTCCTTTTTTTCTGCCACAGCACAGATCTCAAATCTTGAGCAGAAAAATACAGAGACTCACCGCCCAACAAGCAGTGGGGGAGGGGGTGCTCTGGGGGGATGGACTACAATAATTGGCAAAGTGAAGTGACAGCTTCGTTGAGCGCCTTGTCTGTCTGTCTGTCCGAACTGTCAGCGCCCGTTACAACTTCTGTTTCATGCCTACCCCCCTACCTTTGACTTGTCTGCTTGTACCTCTGTTTGTGTCTGTTGAAGTGACAGCAAAATTGCTGGAGGTAAAAAGCACGTTTAAGTGGCTGTGTCAGAGGAACTAATCAATAGGAAGATAGGAATTACGATAATGATTTTTATCAATTAAGAGGTTTTTTATATTAATCACTGAGTTTAATAAAATAATTAAATAATAATTTTAATATGAGGAAACGATTCAATAAATGCTTCAAATCTCCTTTTTTTTTCAGTTGGAAGAATCATAATGTGAGCTTTTTAGAAGGGGTCTCGGGGGTGTTGAATTTCTCTAGAGGTCTGAAAATATAAACAATTTTCAAACAGGTATAATTCTTTTAAATTTAAATTAAATAATTCGAATCTCTTATACATTATTTATAAAGAAATGGGGCTTCAGAAAAGTGTAAAATGTTTAAAATATAATCATAATTTTAAAAATTATAAGCATATGAAAATAAGAAACTTTTCTATAAGATATATGTGTTAAGTTTTACGTCGCGCATGCTATTTTCTAAAATAGTAGCTTTAATTACTAGCTATAAGTTGATTTATAAAGATAAATGTATTCTTATTACACTGTAGCTATTTTTATATAAATAGAATAATAACTTACGTATTTTAATAAATAAAAAAATACATTTTTAAAAATATTTTAAAAATTTCAATATTTTACAATTATATTGAAATACGAAATATATATAATACTAAAATTAGGTAGGGCTTAAAGAGTATAATGCATTTTATAATTCTATAAAGTTTTATACATCAGAGGCTACTATTTTAGAAAATAGCGTGCGAAACGCAAAAAATACTTAATATTTACTATAGAATTTTCATATACTTAAGATTTTTAAAATTATTATTATATTTTAAACATTTTATACTTTTCTGAAGCCCCATTCTTTTATAAATAATGTGTAAAATATTCGAATCATTTAATTTAAATTTAAAAGAATTATACCTGTTTAAAAATTGTTTATATTTTCAGACCTCTAGAGAAATTTAACACCCCTGAGACCCCTTGTAAAGTGAGACATGTCTTAGGTCAGGGGTCTGTAAACCACGGCTCTTTTCACAGAAGGTTACGAAGAAGGTGTTCTGGTTCTATGCATTATTAAAAAATATAATGATATCTACTATATATATTGTTTTCCTTTCTCTTATAACTATAGTTAGTGAAAAAAATATCTGTATATACTTATGCATTTAACAATTTGACTGCTTAAGATATTTATTTACGATTGTTATTTCTGTATTATAAATTATTTTTCATTAACAAAGTTTAATGATAATCAGTGAAAATATTACAATCATTTCTAAAGCAGCAAAAGTACAATTTATTGGTGTGAAGTCCTCCATGGGAGGACATACCTTAAAGCAGTGTGGTATTCACACTTTTTCGACTCACGGAACCTTTAGAACTAAAAGGTGTTTTCGGGGAGCCCCATTCCACACACTTAGAAGAATACATCTTACAATAATATTTTAAGCAAATCAACATGTTATGGATAATGCGTTTGTTTTCAAATGTAATTTTGATATTATTTACTTACATTGATAATATTAATTTGTGATCCAAGTGTATAATCATACGTTATTCGTAGTGATGGTCTTTTGTGATGTGGGGTTGTTCTATCTTAAAGTGCTAATTTGGTTGGATGGGAAAAAAGTGAGTGAGTTTAGTATTGTCAAGCAAAGAAAAGACATACGGCTATTGGCAACAGACCTCATAAATTTCAACCATGGTCAAGTGACAAGGATGACACCTGAGCTAGCCCCTTCTCCCCTCTGATCTTACACATTACCTCAACAGGAGGACTTTGAGTCTCGACAGATGTAAGGTACATCCGCCCCTCTACCTGGCGGGTCTTCAGTGGCACATGAGATCGAACTCATGACACACTAGATACGAGTCCGTGACCATGGCCACTAGCCTCAATAACATAATAAATACTGAGAGAGAAATAATGAGTGAGAGTGTGAGAGTCATAGTAACATCACACTTTAAAGTAACAAGAGGGCTATTGACAACGGACCTCGTAATTTTAAACCTTGGTCAAGCGATGTGGATGATACCTGAAATGGCACCCTTCCACCAGCAGGAGGACATTGAGCTTCGACAGATTGAACGTGCATCGACCCCTCTACATGGCGAGTCTTCAATGGCACAAAGACTCGAATCCGGGACACACCGGCTGTGAGTTCGGGGCCATAACCATAAGGCTATTGTGGTCACAGATGGTCAGAAGAAAACCCGAGTTAGAAAAAATAGGCCTTCGTAAATAGCACATTGTCACAACATTCAGTTTATTCAATGTGTGAGCTGTAATTCACTAGATAAAGCTTCATTGTCATTTCCTTCCTTCCTCAGCCACTCGACAGCCTAGGGGGGACTTTGGCCTTCTCAAGAAACCTTTTCCAGGCAACCTTATTTTTACTAGTGTTCTCCAATTTTTCGCTCTCAAAACTAGTTCTTATTCTAAGCCAGCAATCCATCTTAGATTTGGCCTGCCTTTTCTCAGTATGCCAATTGGTCGGGCATGGAAGACTCTTTTAGTGGTGCTGTCTTCATCCATTCTGACAACGTGGCTTGCCTGTTTAACCCTTTATCTACCGACGGTACTTATAAGTACCACTCACTTTAAAATTACATAGAATAACCATTTTTACGAATACCCAGATGATACTTAACAGGAATATTTTTTTAAATCCACTCTTCCAAGATATATGACAGCACGGATTCTATGATGAGCATTTTAGCAGGGATGGTGGATAGTTTTATAGCAGAAATTGCATTTTCAGCGGAAAGCGAAAATTGTCATTTTTGCTCCGAAAAAATACTTAATGTCAAAAGGTAAATGTCTTTTGTGTGTGTGTGTGTTAATGAAGGCCTTGGAAAGTGATTTGGCTATTTATTTTAAGTGAACAGTGTATATAATTAATTGTATAGTTGCATATCTTTAATTAATTAATTAGCTCTAACGTATTGAATTTCACAAAGTTAAGTCATTTGTTTATATATAACCCTTAACTTTCAATGTAGGGATTCAAAAAAAATATTGCATGAAAAAAACTGCAGTAAATCATAATGCGGTGGATAAAGGGTTAATTTGCTGTATTTTGATGAAGGGAACGATGTCAGATTCTTTATATGTGTTTTTGTTGTTACTAATGTCACCTGATTGGCAAAGGCTAAAACGAGGCCCACGAAATTCATCACAGCAAAGACCTAAGTGACGACGGTTGTTAGTAGTAGCTTTGAGCACGTACAGGTGACAAAACGATTTGGCCCGTTTCCACCCCAATTTTGAGGGAGGACATACTGGGGGTGGTCAGGGGCTTCCTATCTCTCTTCCCCTTACCCCAACCTCACGAAAGGACTTGTAACTCGACGGCTAGTTAGAGTACCATCCTGCCGCGAAGGGACTCTAGATTTACAAACATCCATACCTTCTCCGGGACCCCAGCCGAAGGGCACAGCAGTCACCATCGGTAACCACTATACCGGATGGGCAACTTTATATGAGAGATAGATCATTATCATATAATATATTTACAAATATGAATTGTTTAATCGCTTGATACATCTAACAAAGAATATATCAATTAAAATTTTAACTACCTGAAAGAAAGAAACTGGGTACAGGGGAAAGGCCCCTTTTCTTTGGGAGTTCTTAACCAGTACCCAATTATCGAAGGGGCATGACAATTTCGAAACCCCGAAATGACAGGTGTGCCTATAACAAAACACCATACTATGACAAAAAAAAACCAAACAAACAAACAAAGCTACAAGGTAACACAAACATAAAAAGAGGAAACGCGTTAGATTCACAGACGCAACTAGCATGTCACCACCCATTATAACGACGCAAAAAAAAAAAAAAAAACTTTTTGTTTCTCTTTAAACAATGTTGCCATCCTCCGACCCGTACATCGATTATTATTTACAACATGGGACGACACTATCATTGTGTCAAAGCAAAACGATCGTTAGCAAACGTTGTGTGTATGCACTGTTTTATGATGGAGAAGTTCTTCCTGTAATTAAGTTTCGGCATCGTTAATTTTCAAAAGTGCAAATCATTGACAACTAAAAATAAGATGCAGTTATTTCTATTATAATTTATTTACAGAAAACACACACACACACAAATAGTAATTGCTAACGACAAATAATTGACATTTTTTTGTCTGATGAACTTGGGGTGTGGAGTTGCAGTTCAATAGGTACTTTCTAAAGAACACTTGCATATAACAGAATACCGAATATTTCAGTATATAAGCGGATAATTTTTGAAACTTTTTTTAAGTAATTTTAAAGGGGTAGGCCAGCGTTTCTCAAACTGTTGGGCGTGATTACCCTACGAGGGGGGCTCGAGCATATCGAAAAGTCGAAAATAAAACATTATTTAAAAAAATTATTAATTTATTGAAAGGAAGCAAAACAAAATACATTCTGACGTAATGAAAAATAAAATACGCCTTTAGACTAATATAATACATTTATAAATGTATCAACATTGCACACTGTTTTTGTTAAACATTTAACAATACCAAGTTAAGAACCAGTTTGAAAAATATTTGAAAAATATTCTACCATTTGACAATATCTTGCCCTCATTATTACATGGCTATAAAATAAAGTGAAATTATATTCTTTTTTCAATTCAGCTCACATATAGGTTTAAATTTAAGGTAATTTTTTGAAGAAAAATCGCACTCTATACACGGAGCAGCTTATACTTGAAAGTATACGATAGTAAAATTCAATATTTTCCATCATTACTATTTGATTATCAAGTAAATAATAACGACAATAAAGTTTAATAAATTAAAGATTAAAATTTTGTGTCTCTATGGTTTCGAACATACGCAATACTAAATAATTCACATTTTGATGTTTATGATCATAGGGAAAAATAATAGAATAAAAAAAATTATTTTGCAAAACTACTAAATTATTTATAATTAATAACCCCTTCATTAAAAGTTAGAGGTATTAAATTGCAATTAAACATAAACTTTCGGAAAAAAAAATGTTTTGTCTTTGGAAATTGGTCGCCAATAGAGCAACTTTATTACTCATTCCAGACTCTCATTATTTTCCCATGATAATTACAGACACATTTCAAAATAATAAGTAAAATAAACGTGCTAACGTAATTCGTCAATACTCATTAATAGTAGTAGTACTTTTTTTATACGGCAGTCTTTAGTCTATAAAACGACAAGATCTTACCTTGCTCTTGAAGCTACTTGCTTGATGACGTTGCTTACTTAAACAAAAAGCTAAACCTCTCAACCCGCTGAAGTTTGTGTCCACAATAACCTTTAACAAAAACCACACCTGCTTGTATAAGAAACCGAAAATCTACCACATGTCTCCTCTAACTCAAATTATGATGCGATACTTGAGATAATTGTCCCAGAAATTATGTGTAATATATTAAAAGTCTGTTCCAGACTGTCGACAATTACGCTTTATCAGATATTATAAATTTAATTTGACTCAAATGTAATCGATTTGCTTTTCTGCGCTCACCTCATCGAATATGTATGAGGAACTGATGAATTATTCACATTATGTAATAATCGTAACAACTTTTACTCATTATAAGTGAATAATAATTATGTGTACATCTTTTCTCTGTAGCTTCTCCAACCAACGCTACAGTGTAGAGAAAAATCCGAAACATCATGCAATGTGCATTGATATCTCTCATCGGAAAGTATCACCAAATTGCGATTCTCTATTATGCGCGGAAGGGGATCTCGCCGACATCACTTTGCTACATCCCTTAACCTCTATCACCATTAATCATGCGTCTTAAACATCGGAAATTAGACTGCAAGTTAGATGATGACGATTCCGAACCGCCGGAATATTGCCCACAAAATTACCCATTGTGCCAGACACCACTTAAACTTTTATTTCTTTTACAGCCACTTTTTTTTTCTTCTTTTTTTAATATTCTTTGATGAGAACAGGACTGACGTCGCACGTCTTCAGGGTATCTATCTTCTTTTTTTCTTTCTTTATTTTTATTTCTTCATGCGCCAACACCATCACGTGAAAAGTTTGCCGATTTCCGGTGTGTAACGTCAAAAATTGCCTGCAGGTATCCACCAGGTAGGGGGGAAAGGGTGGTAGTGATAACGCAGGGGGGGATGGCAGAGGTAATTGGTGGGTTTGTGTCGTGGATGTAATTAGAAACAGTTCTTATAGCATCCGGACCCTCCACCAGATGGAAGCCAGACGTTGATGAATTGGTGAATTCTCTTTAAAACATTAAGAAAGTTAATTGTTGCCAATCTCTCTCTCTCTCTCTCTCTTTCGTCTTTTTATTTCATGTCGTACAACTAAACTCTCCTGAAGCACACTCCTCCTTCCTACTTGATTGTTTCCTTATTGTTATCGAAGGGGATGGAAGAATTTATGTTTCTCTTCTTTTCGGGTTTTGTATCGTTACTTTCTCAAAGGCGTTGCCCGTGCTTGTTAAATGGTATTGATGAAAGATACCTACAGCGGGATATTTGGGAAAATTAA
>BMAV01013689.1:189401-207777 GCA_019973955.1 Trichonephila inaurata madagascariensis | reverse complement strand
TATGTAAACTTCCATTTTCCACTGTGACAGTACTTAACATAAAAATTAATTATTTGTTTTATTTTTTCTCTTCATCTATATACCAGAAAACATTTTTTTATCTGCACAGGTAGGTTTTGAAATTCTGAAAAAAAAATTCATCCGCACTATTATATAATACAGTTCGAAAAATATTAATATTCTAAATCGGTGTTACCCCCATATAGTCAATTAAAGTGATAGTCTGTTAAAAAAAACACAGATACCTACAAAAATTGATTTCCTAAATTTTATTTAATTTGAAACAAAAAGAATTAGAGGAGAACTTCATAAATATATTTTTGTGAAATAATTTGGAATCACAGTTGAATGAAGTCTAGTACATAATTTTTGTGCGAGAATTAATTAATGCTTTTAATAAGCAGTATAAATTATTAACTCGATTTATTAAGTTCCTATAATCAATTTGACATAAATCGTATACGTATTCCTTTGATTTGATATCAATATCCTAAATTTCAATGAAAATGCAATGTAGCAAATGCGTAACGCTTAGATGATCACTACCCTCAGTTTACACTGAGATAATAATTCAGCAAGCCCTTGATGCAGATTGTATAAATCAGTTCCCATATATCCATAGTTAATTTAATGTATCATGTTTCACAATACGAAATATTTCGTAGTGTACGTCAGAATCAGGAGAGAAAATAATGATTTTAAAGAGCTCAAAGAAAAAAAGAATTTCAAACGGCTATTAACAGTTTCATTGTCATATGCTACTATTACTACTGCAACTACTCAAGAAAAAAAAACAGAAAAAAGTAACTTTAAAGAACTATATTCCACACAGTATTATTTGCTATATTATCCAAATGTCTTTCTTTTCAGTGTAACAATCTTTTTTCAGTCACCTTACATTATTTTTTTTTCTTTTTTTCCAATTCCTACTATTAGTTCACACTCTCTTTATATTTATATATATATATATATTTCAACCATTGATAAAATACTTTCAATTCATCCATTCGAGTTCAAATACATCTTTTAAACTTGTAGTGGGTGACACTTGATGTTAATACAGTTTATTTTCTAATATTAATTCATTAGTTAAATTATTTAATGAATAAATATAGTAACAAACAAAAATAGTAGCCCAACACCCTATATAAAAAAGAAAAATCGCTCATCATATCCCTGTAGCGCATTGAATAGCACGTTGGACTTCTAAACCAAAGGTCGAGAGTTCCAATCCTACCTGGGATGGCCTTATTTCTGAGAATGTGATTTATGAATAAATATATAAATTAACAAACAAAAATAATAGTTCAACGCCATATATAGAAAGGGAGATGGAAAATTATTCTCCATATTTTGCTGCTTAATAGTGTGATTCTGTCATATATATAACATATTTATATATTAATTGTATAATTATTTAATAAAAAATAACTAAAATAAAAAATTTTCTTTGTTGACCTAAGTTGGAATCAATCATAAAAAAATGTATATTTCTTGTTTAAAAAAAAAACGAAAATGACAACATATTTTCAGTATTTCAAAAATTAAAAATGTTTCAATATTTTTCAACTATCTTTCTCCATATGTAGATAACGCATTAGTAAATAATTAGCTTTTGAAAATAAAAATAAAATTACAATGTAATGCAACCTATAATAATAATAATAAAAAATTAATAATATACGTATACTAATAAGTAATTCATGATGCTTTTATAAAATGGCTTGAAATTTATATTCTAAAGCGTCAATATACACCCTATAAAAATGTTAAGTATTTTGAAGAACAATTTTACACAATATGAGAACTTTTTAATATCAACGCAAAGTATCGAAATTAATTAACAAAGAATATTATTGTTTCTTTGTTTCATTTTAGCATTTCTTTGTAGAAATATTATAAAAATCTTATACTTTTAAACAAATAATGTGTGTGAAATTTTCTCTGTATTAATAATTTTAGAAAAATATGAATGTAGTTATTTACTTTTCAGTTTTTAAAATACTTCATTGTTCACTGGTTTTAAAATTTTATTCATGCTTATGTAACTTGTTTTATATCAAATGATTTTTTGTCTGTTTGTTTTGATTCATTAATTAAAATTTGAAATTTTTAAAAGCTCCTAATTATTTTGAAAGATAAACTTTGTACAATTAATATCACCGAGTTATAATCTCAAAAACACTTATTCTTTTAAGTACTAAATATGATCTGGAAATATAATTTAAAAGAACAGTAAAAATATTTTCAGAATTCTACAAATTCCATTTCTTTAGTCTTAGCGTTATTTTAAAAAAAGAAATATTGAAGTATTTTAATTGAAAATATTTTGAAAGCACAGATGATTCGTGATATTTCATGTCATACATTCACAATTTACAGTAAAAAGATAAAGTAAATAACATAATATTAAGAGCAATTAATTGTTAACAATGGCAAAACGAATAAAATGTGAAAATTTACTCATCTCTGAATAACGGCCATTTATCACAAAATAATAAACAAACGAAATAAAACTTCCTCATTATAAAATATAATTTACATAAACTTAATTAATATTCACCCATTCAAACCAAATTTACTCATTTTAAAATAAAGTAAAAGATTTAATTTTTTTTTTTTTGCTGAAAAGATATCATTACAAAACATGACAGTAATAAATCATCAGCAACTGTTGATAATATGATGGTGTTCATACAGAAACAGGTTTATACTGATAAACACCAAATCACCCTTTTATGTTACAAGAAAAAGTGTTTTATTTTGTTTGGCCACAGTGGCTGTCCTTGCATCTATAGGTTTACGAAAAATACCACAGCAACTGACCTTGTTTCTCAAGGACTTCGATAAACCAAAAAAGTGCTGAAAAATCCAAAGCTTTGTAAGCAAGCAACGAAAAACCTCGAGTTAAGCCAGTGCATAAAAGAAAAAGTTAGGTGTTGCTTTGTTTACTATCTGTTTATTTCAAAACAGCAATAAATAAAACCGAAACATGGCTGGAATGGTTGGTTTAAAGTGCAGAAAATATGTTAAATAGCTTTCAAAAATAGTTTTACATTAGCATTATTAATTGTTTAGTATTTTCACTGAAAAAGATACAATGAATATCAATAGAAAATATTTTGTTGCAACTTGAATTAGCTGCGCACGTTTTTTGTCATGAACTTTTTAGTAAATTATGGCAATGATATGCAGATATATAAATGTATAACAAATTAAAAAGGGACGTATAATTTTGTACTATTCTGGTAAAAATACTCTAATTTATTTACTCTGGTAAATTGTCGTAATCGTGACTGATTTAGAGCTTTTCATAAATTTCAATTATATTTCTTTAATAATAAACATTTTTAAGAAAATATCGGTTTTTAAGGATGTAATGTATTAACCATCTATAAATACCTTATTTTATCATTATAATTTCTATCATACGCATAATATAAAATGTCCGCGTTATAAAAATGCCCGTGGCACATATATGTATGACTTTATATCGCTGTAGTCATACCAGTATTTGCTATGTGTTCTCTTTGGAGATTTCGTTATTTTGACTGTTATGAATAGTTTACTAACCAAATTTTCGTATTAAAATACTGCTATAGGACTCTAAGCATTATACTGTGAACCGCGGTCACTAAAAAAAATTACTATGTGCATCAGCCAGAATATTGTAAAATAAAAATATCTAAAAGTTTTACTTTTTACACATAGCAGATATTGGTTTCACAACGGCGATGTAACATATAAATGTAGGACTAAATTTTATACACTTATGTATTTATTCTTCATAGAATTTGCGTAAGAAATTCAGAAAATTGCCATTAAATAAACATGGAAACTTTTATATTTATTAGCAAGAAATGTTTGAATTTTAAAAAGAAAATGCATACAACGTAGCAAAATCGAAACCGGTTTCCTTCAACGCTAGGATTAACTTTCAGGAAGAGAAAGTAGGAGGAGGGGTAAGAAATACAATTAAAATACTGTTATTACGAAACACTATGCCAAGTGTATATCTCAAAGTGTCATTTTTTTTAATAAAGAACTCTTAGGAGATAATTCATAAATATTTACAAATTATTGTTTTTTTTAAGAACGAGTTAGATGTATCAAAGTGGTAAGAAAAACTGATAGGAATTGATTCACAACGCACTCAAATCCAAAATTTTGCATTAGGATCTTTTCTTTTTTTTATTTAAATTAAACTTAAGCTTTTTGCTTAAAATATTCAATTAAAGAATATTGAACACATAGGATAATCGAATCGAAGAGAGGGTTTCTAAAAAGCATGCAACAAAATTGATAATACGTCAAGTGTATCTCTGAAACTGTCATTCTTTTAGCTTTCGAAAGAATTCATAGACAAATACACAAGTTAAAGTGTATTCTTAAGTTAATGCGTTAAAAAAAAGAAAAGCTGACAGGAATTAATTCACTTCACACTCAAAAAAAAAATGCATTAGGAACATTTTGTTGTTTTATTAAAGTAGGGAAATATGTTTTTTGCTTAAAATATACAGTGAATGAAAACTCTATTCATATGAGAATCAAATCAAAGGCATGGTTTCTAAGATGCATGCATTAAAATTGAGCTTTGTAGATTTTTATGAAATTTAATATTTATCACGAAAATAACTCTAAATATGATTTATGGCGGTAAATTTGATTTAAATACCTTAGATAAACATCCAAAACATGTCATATAAGTACATATATGATTTTTGTACTCCAAACATATACGTGGATCCTCAATTCCACACAAAGGATTGCTACATATATGATCCTCTTTGAAATGTATTTGGTTCATTCGGTATAAATTTACTAACGAAAAAGGAGAAAAATATAAAGCTTTTGATGGCAACTTTACGATAGAGCATACACAGGCTGATACAATTAGAGGACCACCGTGAGATGGTACACTCTGCAACTGAACAATGGGGCAGTCATGGCTGTCTCACATACCCTGTGTGAGATGCCTCACATATTCATGTGTGGTCATCATAAGGTTCATCAAAGATAAATTTACATCATTAAAACGTGAGGTCAGGGACTGAATCTGTGAACAAGTATTGTCTCCAGAACTCTTGCTTAGGATGCAGATACTTGTAATTATGATAAATCTTACCTATTTGCACTTGGAGCCAACCTCGCAGTGGTGGGGGAAGCCGTGCGTACCTCGGGTGGTCCCTCTAGCAAAAAAGGGTTTTTTCCCAAATCGGGAACCTAAAAACCGGCAAGCGAAAAAGCCGTCGACTGACGACAAGGGTGGACCAGAAGCTTCTGCAGCGTCCGGTGCCGCCTGCCACCGCGAGGATAGGCTCTCTATGCAAAAGACGTTCTCATGCCCAGAATTCAGACGAGATTTCTCTCTCTCTCTCTCGTTCTCTCCTATGCTCCGGCTTCGGCTATTAGCAATTGTAATGAAGCCTTTTCCCCAAGAGCTGCATGACTTAGTAGTTGCCTTTGCCTTTTATTTAGCTTTTTTTTCCTTCTCTTCGCTCTGCCCTCCTTCCTTTTTACGTTCCCCCCTGCATACATATCGAAAGGGGGAGTTAGAGTGTGGCTATTAATATTTTATAGGGGCGCGGACCAGTGGATGCAAGTCCATGGGCTGTTTTTCTTTTTTTTTCCCTTCTTCTTCTTTATTGTCGATTTTTGGGGGGTGTTAGGTTGCCCGTTCCGTCTTGTTCCGGGATGGGTTCTATGGGGTGCCCCGTGCGAGGAATTCCTGATGAGGAAAGATGGTTGAAGGATGCGGTAAGGAGGAATGATGCTCGGAGGAAAAGAAGATGAGAAGGAGCGAATCGGAGGAGGGAGAAATTCCCTAAGAGGAATTCCCTGTAGGGAAAGAGAACCCTTGAGAAAATCCGGATCGGTTGTGGATGAGAGATGTGATCTAGGGTTGAGATTCGGCGAAGTTCGGTAGCTTCTTCGATTTGTTAATAACATGAGAGGAATAAGTAATAGCCTATGATAATAGAAATAAACAAGACGAAATGGTTTCTTCATTTTGAGTGCATATCACTGTGGTAATACTTACGAACAAAGAATTATGTACGAAGATTCGAATACGTTCAAATTTCAATTCGCAATTCATTTCAAGGAATTGAATGTATTAAAATATTTGTATACACGCCAAAAAAAGTTGTAAGTTATTGTATTGTAGTAAAGTTATGTTTATATACGTACCTAATTTTAATTCTGTTGCTTTTTAGTCATTATATTCAGAATAAGTAATAATGAACAAAAATCCAATTGCATTTAATTTCCAGCAATATCTTTCACAAATGATATAAAATTCATTTTTTTTTAAATTTCGTAGCTCATATATTTTAATAAGTTTTAGTCAATGCAAGTATTAAATGTATTATAAAAAATTTTAATAATAACATCACTTCATTAATAAAAATTCTTAACCAAATTTGATTCACATAAAATTTTAAAATTTCTACATCTTTAAAATTAAAAAGGAAACACATAATCTGTGTGATAAATAAGCTTATTTAATTAAGTTGATTAATATTTTTAAAGTATTGGGAAACTCCTTTGGGGAGGGCGAGGTGAGAGTAGTAAATAAAGTCCAACTTTTTATTTTCTTGGTTTTTAGCTCAAATATTTTTTTTTTCTTCATGGTTTAATATATTTCTTATAATATGAATAAATTTTCCCGTTAAATCAAAGTTCATAAATACCGCAACTTATTTTTTATTATTAAAAACCGAAATTAAAACTCTTACGAAATTAGATTTTCTTCTTTTGGCTGTATTGTACCTCATTCTTCATTTTTTTTTCAATTTCTATCATTAGTTCACTCTCTTCCTATATATATATCTTGTTCAAATTTTCAGTCATTAATGAAATACTTTCTATTCATCCATTCAAGTTCAAATACATTTTTTAAAACTTGTAGTGGATGACACTTGATGTTAATACAGTTTTTTCAAATATTAGTTCCTTCATTAAATTTAAAAAATGAATAAATAGTAACAAACCAAAATGATAGTCCAACAGCATATATAAAAAAGAAAAATCGTTCGTTGGGACCCTGTAGCGCGATGAACTTCTAATACAAAGGTCGTTGGGTCGAATCCCACCTGGGATGGCCTAATTTATGAGAATGGGATTTTTTTAACTATACTATTTTATAGGAATAATTAAATTTAATTAATGAATAAATAGTAACAAACAAACAAAAAGTAGTCCAACACCTTATATAAAAAGGAAAATGGAAAATTAGCAGGAAAATCACTTTCTATTTTGCCACTTAATATTGGGATTCTGTCATATGTATATACGTATCTGTATTAATTGTAACTATTTAATAAAAAGTAACCAAAATAAAATTTTTCTTTGGTCACCAAAGTAAGAATTGATTTAATTTTTTTTACATTACTTGTTTTTAATTTTAAATAGCCTATAACAATTTATTAATATCCAGTTTACGTTTCATTGACAGAAAAATCCCTCTTTTTCAATCGGAACAACTATAACCTCCTTACGCCGCTGATTTTCTTTAGATAGGGAAAAATTCTCCGGTGAAGAAATCCCCATCGCCGTCTTTTTCCCTACTACTCATTGGTGAGATGAGGATCGTGCCTTGAATGAGACTCGCTCTTCAGCACTGAAAGCGCCGATCTCATTGCTATTCTGGGTTTTCTTCCACGGTTTCTTTTCTTTTCTTTCTTTCTTTTTTCTTTCTTTTTCGCCTTTACTGGTGCAGTACCGAGAACGACGATGGAAACAAATTGCGAGGGATAAGTTCGACGGAGTGGGCGAAGAAGGGAAAAAAACACGGCTTTTATCTAGCCAGCACAATTTCTATATTGATTACTCTATCTATGTTTGATGCAGTGGAGCTATTAGAAGAGTTATTCAGTGATTTTAGAAGAAAATATGAAATATATTCGCTTTGTTAGGTCTTGGATAGGGATTTTTGTAATATCTTTAGAAAAAACAGGGAAAGCAAGTTAATATATATATATATATATATATATATATATTACTTTCAAACTAGTATTTTTAATATTCGATAACAAATGTGTTTTATTTATTAGTATTAATATTTATATACCACAAGTATTAATGTAAACTAATGATTATTTAATGGATTTTTCATTATTCTTTTTTGAGAGGGCTATAAAGTAAATAAGAGTAAAAATGGCGTTATGTAATTTCTGTAGATATAATTTGCCAATGGGCTCAATTCATGTGACGTCATAGTCACATGATAGTGAAAGCCACGTGACTCTAGCCAATCAATTCAAAAACTCATGTGACGTCATAGTCACACGATAAAAACTATCTAGTGTTTCCAGCTAATCAGTTCACGCGGTCCGGTGTTGCCAAGTTTTTCTCTTTGCAGAAACTTTCTCTTAAAAAGTACATATGTATACAAAATGCATTTTATTTAAAAGTATTAACATAAAATATGGTTTTTCCTTGATTTAAAAATCTTTTTGTAAAGAAGAGTTTTTTTTTCTTAACATTTAAACATCTTTACAACAAATTTTATCTAAATCTTACAAATAGAACAACAAGTACATTTAGTTTAATGTCTGTTTTGAATCCAATGGAAAACTCGTGTTTGTTTTTATCATGTGACTTCATGAATTGAGCCCATTCCGTATTTTTGAGAAAAATTCATTCATCAGCAAAAAAATATAAGGTAAAAAAATATACACATTACTTACGATTTTTATTGAATTTTACACCATATATACATTTTTAATGGGTTAAATTCGTTACAGTAATATGATAAATGCAATCCCATGTTTTCCACTAAATTCAAAACTAACATTAGATTTGTACAAGATTGTGGTTTGAACAAGATTTTTCCAGTAGAAACAACGCTGTTTGCTCTACTTGTAAAATTTCGACTAGATTTCAAATTTGATTATTGCGTATAAAAGCTGAAGTATTGAAATTCTTCAAAGAGTTTTTCATTTTTTTTTTTATTTTCAAATTTTAAATTATACGGATGTTTTTTAAACCAAATATATTTTTTTTACCTATGTGTATTATTATTGTTGACAAATATATACTTTTTTAAATGGAAACAACAACAAACTGATAGGGGAAAAGCATCATACTGAACTGATTGGCTAGAAACTCATAATTGCAATTATCATGAGATTATGATGTCATGTGAATTTATCAGACTATGCCACTTCACGTGATTTTATTTCTGTGGCTCCATTAAATATCAAGGGTTTGTCCCTCCTCTACGAACTGAAGTCGATGAACTTGAGATACTCACATTTTCAGATTTTTCGAAATTTTATACCAGAGATGCTGAAAAGAGTGAGGGTTTCTTGAACACTTGTAATTGGTTTGAATTTATTTAATTATTTATCCAACGCCCGTGTTTGGCTTCTTGACTATCTGACACTGAGCCTCCCATTACCGACTAACGATGTCGTTAATTGGGTATTCATCGATTCCAGTTCATTGAAGCAGGTGGTCTCTATCCATTCTGGCATGGCTACAGAGTGGTCAGGCCTTGTCAGCATCCAGGCCAAGCCAGTGAAAGTATACATGTCCGGTGGTTAGGCGAAAGCGGGCAACAGCCTCGGCTCTCTTCAGGTGTCTCAGGATGAGACCTACGGTGGCCAGAGTTCCCCAAGGCTTTCCAAGGCTCTTGGTTTTTTGGGTCACGGCAGTATATTTGTCAATGTGAGTGGAAATAATTATCATTGCTCTTTTGAGATTCAAGGGGACTTCCGGTTGAGACGACCTGGCTCCCTGCTTGGTTTTTCGGTCGGCTCTCTCATTGTAGAAGATCCCATTGCTGCAGACAGGATTTGGTACCCACTGTATGGTCACAGTCCATCCAAAAGAGATTAGCTCCTCAATTTTAGTTAGGCATTGAAATATGTTAAGGCAGTCATATGGTGTATTTGGATTGAATTTAAAACTTATATGTTGTTTGTAATTTCCAAGGAACAGCAAGGTTTCGTTAGTTTAGTTTTCTTTTGATAGCCTTGCAAAGTTTGGATGTTCATTTATGCAGACCCATTAATATCCTTTCATAGGTTTTTGCTCAAAAAGACTTATAAAATTAAGAATTTATTTATTTACTGTCCCTACAACATGATTCTGGAATAGCAAACCCATTCGCATTTAAAAATAGTTATTGTGCATGAATTTTTAGCAGAATTCATTAGTATAACACTTTTATAATGAACAAGATCAAGGTGACATTTTATAAAACTTTAGGCTGCGAAAGTAAGAAAAAGATAATTCTATTTACCATCGTTTTTGTGGTATTCAAAGTTGCGCAAAGAGCTGCACAACAGTTGGTGGGGAGTTATTTCATTGCTCGGTAGCATGATCAGAAAACAATGTATTATCTGATTTCGCTTGAATTTTTAATCCACGTTTTTAAAGGACTTTGAAATATGACCCTATTCGACTTAAAGATCCTTTTATAGGACTTGAATCTATGAATCTATTCAAATGTCCAAGACAAAAAATTATATATGTTAAAAATCGTCTTCAGCCGCTCTAAGTAATCAATCAAAAAACTTACAATTTTTTGAATTCAAACTTAGATTAACTAAATCAAAAGTTAATGTATTAAATAGATTTGATGTTGTAAATAGTTCATATTACGTATATGTCAATATTGAAAAATTTCATAAACTGATCTTCAAATAATTTTGAATCTTAAAAACTTTCATATATATATATTAATTCACAGTATACATTTTAAATTTCTCTTTTCTTTCCTGCTGTTTTTTCTGAAGTAACACGTAACCTTGTGAAAGACTTCTTTTTCCGAGAAGTTTAGTAATAGATATATTTTAACAATAGATAAAAAAATTAGTAAAAATTAAGAAATTAGTTTTTTTTAATATTTTCAAATTTGCGCATCTTTTTTAGCTTAGAAAGAAAGTCTGTATTCGGATCAAAGTATTTTGAATATTTTCAGCTCATTTACTGTGAAAAAACGGATTTTTCTTCAGAATATAAAGCTTTTTATACGAAAATTTCCTTGAGAATTCAAGAACTAATGTGCTTTTAGGTAAAATATATGAAACGCGTATTCTAATAATTACATCAAAATACTTAGAAGAGTTTCATAATAAAATAAGAACGCCTTTCAAGTAAAAATAATATTTCTGAAACAAGTATCTCATAAGTATATACTCTAAAGGGAAAATAGAAATAATTATAAGAATTATAATAATCATTTACACATTCACAAACTTTATTGTTTTAAAAGAAATTGATCATACAAGAAAAACACCAAATGGCTCAAAAATTGAAATCTGAATTTTTTGACAACCATAAAAAATATAAATTCCGTATATATATATATCTTACCAGTTGAGTAAATATACGTGTATTAAGAAAAGGCATTAATGAATTTTTTTTTAATATTTTGAGAAATTCAAAGCTACATGTTAAATTAATTTAAAACTCTTTTATTTTAAATAAAAATAAAAATGTTTCATCCTATTCTTTGAAAATTTATGTTTTTTTTTCTTTAATTCTTAGAGAAAAGAAGACAGAATGATGTCCTTGATGTTTCACCAATGACCTTGGGGAAACGTACGGAGGCTGCATAAGAAAATATGAAGAGAGAAGACTCTCAAAAGCATAACTTTGCTCACACCTAGTATATTATTGGACAACTTGAGATTCTTTTTCTAACTCAAAAAAATGAACTAAAAATATTTTTCTCGTGCCTCATGTTTTACTTTTTGTACTTGAATAACAAGACGTATTTTATTGGTTACTAGTCGTTACACCCCCTCTTTGCTGGGTATGTCATGATGTTACATGAATATATATTGTTTATATGTATAAATTACTGATATCTTAGTATTAAGAATTTGATTGTATTGAAATATATTCTTATAGTTCTTGATTTAAAAAGAACAGAACTCCCAAGTAAATTATGGACAGTACTGCTCTAAATATTTTATCCAAATTAGTTAGACTCGCGGTCAGAGGAAACAAGTATGTCTCCAGTGGATTCCATGACATGTGGGTGTGCCTGGGAACGAAGCTGCTGATGAGCTGGCTGGTAGGGGTTGTGATCTCTCTAACCCCAGTTCCACTGTTTTAACCCATTCGGAAATTCCTTCCTTCCAAAGAAATAAAATAAATTTGACTTGGCGAAACCCTCCTGCTCAACACTGGTTCCTCAGCTAAGAGTCCTGGCCTATCTATACAGTGCAGGAGTTCCAGGGCTTTTCAGACGGCCTTGGCGCGCTTTAGAAGCGGTCACTTGCTTAATATGACTTTTGTACAGGGGGTAAAGTCTTTCTTTACCTGTCCCTCATCTTCTGGACTGCTGGGACATTTCCCTGCGACAGCTGTATGAACAGCAAGACCTGGTGTGTGACACTATTACGCGAAAAGGTCATATGTACTTGGTGTAGGCATTTCTGCTCCAAGGGGATTGGAAACAACAACAACAATTCCGAAATAATAATTTCTAAAATTTAAGAAAAAAGTCTTTTACTCTCTCGTAACCCCCTACCTAGTGGATTTCCCCCAAATCCATTTTTAGTGGATACTCAATAAAATAAACATGTTTGCCAAATTTTAAATCTAAATCTAATAGATCATAAGCGGATTTTTTTATCAATAAGCTCCAGTAACCACCACCAATAAGCTCCACCACCAGAGTCGATTTCTGTGAGACCCGTTCAACTGCAGAGACTTACATACCACATTTCATTACTGTAGGTCTAGTAGTTCAAAAACGGGTATTTTTTTTTATCAATACGCCACAAAAGATTCCCTCTCCCGCTTAGGAGTCGATTTCCGTAAAATCCTTTCTGAGAGAGTTTTATTCAACAAAAGTAATGTGCATACTAAATTTTATAACGGTAAGTAGTAGTTCAATAACGAAAATTTGTTTATAAATAAGTCCTAGCAACTCCTCCCCCCTCCAAAAGGAATCAATTTCCTTAAAATCCGTTATTAGATAATCTATACTCAACAACAACAAAAACATGCCAACAAAATTTCAAATCTATCGAAGTTCAAAAACGGTAATATTTATCTAATGCATCTTAAACCCTCGCCACGCCCTTTAGAGTCGATTCTCAAAACACTTTTTGTAGCGGATCTGTACTCCATGACAGAAACGGGAATATTTATGTATAACGCCTCTTAAGCCCTCGTGATACCCCTTGAGGCTCAATTTTTGTAAAACCAATTGTGTAGCGAATATCAACTTTATATAAACGGAACAGGCCTACCAAATTTCAAGTTTATAGTTTCAATATAGTTCAAAAAACGGAAATATTTATCTATAACACTCTTAAGCCCCTGCAATGCCCCTTAGGGGAAAGTTTTACTAACTCAGAAACCTTCGCGGGCATGTGTCCAACCATTACTCAAAGTTTCATTGCAATCCGATAAACGGCTTAGTAAGGCATAAGAGACACACACAAACATTCATTTCTGTTTATATAGATGTCAGCAGTATAATAAAGTACTGATTTATATAGTGGTCTTCTTTGTAAATTATATATATATGTATTATATAAGATCTTTAATAATTGAGATAATTATCATATTTGCTCTTCATAATCCATTTATTCAAAGCAACTGTACATGTTACAGCTAGATTTAAAAAACGAAACAACTTTCCCGTAACGATAGTTTTATGATCCATTCCACACTGCATGATGCCGTTAATGTCAATCAAATGTTACCAGTTTGGTGACGCAGTTCATTTTATAATAACGATGCATAAATAAAACAAAAAAAGATGGAGAATAATAATAATAATGTATAGTTCAAAATAATAATCTTGTTAAAGGAAGCACTCGGTTTCATAAGTATTATTCAGCCCGGTTATATTTCATTGTTCAAATAAACTTTACATTTAAAGTATGCAAATTTTCTTTGTTGATAGATTATAAGCGTTGTATTTATCGAGACAATTACCATATTTAAACTTACAGCGCATATTAAATGGGCAAGAAATAGATCAATTGTTGATAATGATGTTCATAGTGTCACGATAATGTTTTAAATGACAATTAAGAAATAAAATAAAACTAATCCAAGTGACTCAAAAAACGTGTTGTGCTTAATGAGTTTGTGTTTAACTTAATAAACAAAAAAATTATTTATTGGCTGTCAAACAATAATCAAGCGATCAAGATGTCAACTAATAAATATTTGATACAAATATTTGTATGCAAATTGCATACAGGCTTGTTCATCGCAGGTTTGTTCATAAAATTTAACTTTTTTCAGTTTAAAATCGGGCAGTTTAGAAAGTTTTATCTCTTGTTGTATGACTTTAAAATACTAAAATATAGTACTATATTATGTTTACTATAATGTAGTGTGCTACATCAAGGAAATATTCAGCTTTACTTGCAATACTTGAATTCAGAATAGTACTTGTATTCGGGAGTCTTATTGCAGGATCAGTGAAGGACTGGTTTTTCGATACATCATTTTCAGAAGAATTCAATCTCTTCCAAATATTGTTTCTCATACCAACCTGAAAAAGTTTTAACCGTGACATTTTTTCAACAGGAAAAAAGTAATAAAAAAGCTTCTAAGTCATATAAACTATTTTTAAAGCAAAAATTCGCCTTGAAATGAATCTTAATTAATTAATTATGAGAACTCAAAAAAACTCAAGGCATAATCAAGTATAAATGATTTTAGTGATGAAAATTGAAATTAATAAACATTTCACACTAAAAGAGTTGATTTTACTCAAAAATATATTTAACTATTCAATTTAAGTATGGAAAAATGCTTTAAAATGAAACCGAAACCAAAACCATAGCTTAGAAAACTTAAAATATCTCAAACACTAATTTGTTACCAAATCTGAAATTTGGGGGCAAGCTTCTCAATGATATAATCCACAAGAAAATTTTTAAAAAAATTACTATGAAGTTTGTAGGGTACTGTGCAGCCTTTAAGAACTAGGTATTTAAAACAGAAAATGAATCTGAATAACAAAATTAATAATTTCTAAAGTTAAAAGCTTTAAAATATAATTTTAGAAAAAAAATAAATAAGAGCAGTAAAAATCTTTTGATATAAATCAATGCTTAGTTAGAATTAAAAGACAATTATCATCGTACATTTGTGCGCTAATTTAAGAGAAATTTCACGTTTGGTTACTCATCTTCAGAAGTAGTAAACAAATTTTAACTATGTTTGGTAAGCATTTATTAACTTCACACTATAAAGAAACACAAGGCTATTGGTAATGGACTTTGTAACTTTGAAACATGGTCAAGTGATAAGGACAACACTTGAGCTGGTATATCCTTTCCGAGCTTCTACACCATGTCAAAAAGAAGATTTTAAACCCCGGATATATTTATCGCACATTAGCTCCTCTACAAGATTATCTTCAGATGTATTCTAGAGCTTGAAATCGTGACACGCCTGTCACAAAACTGTAGCCATGACTACTAAACTACTGCAATCGTAGTCAGGGACGTCTTAAGACATGGGCCAACTGGTTCCGAGGCCAAGATTTCAGTCACAATGGGGCCTCGTCTCGTTCTTGATTCAGCCTGATTAAGATCATGGTTAGGGTCATTTCAGCAGTCAAATGTTTGTAACGGATCTATTTGAGTACCTTCCTCTAATCCTCTTGGGAAATCTTTGGGTTATCAGTTCACGTTTATTCACAACCAACCCTTTTGAAGAAGAAACCGTGATCTTTAAATTACATATAGTCAAGGTTTTCTAGCTAGCAAGGAGGAGAAGGAGAGAGAAAGCCAGAAGTCAGGTGAGATTGTTACTGATCAGGTATTACTCAAAATTTTTAGAATATTTCAAATACTAAATAGGCGAAAGATTAAAAGTGACGATTGGTCGCTAAAGTTAAATTAACGTTAAGTTAAATGGGATAATAGAATTGATCTTAAAAGAAAGAGGTCAATATTTGTAGTCTTCTTGTATTTCGTGCGTCTCGTTGTTGTTCCGCTTATATTGCTTATATTGAGACATTCTCATCATGTTGACATTAATTGAACCAGTATTGCTATTTTGTGAGATCAATAAATAAGTCGATTTTGAACATGTCTGGTATTCCTTCCCTTCCACCCACACATCTAAGAGGACTACGGAGAGAGTTCAATCCCTCACATGTTATTTCTGGTTATATTCTCCGAAAAACTGAGAATTTCGGATGATACACATGTTAGAACCGTCGTCTAAGGTCTATCACCATACACCATTATTACTCATTTAGTCAAAAGGCGGCAATCGATCGAACCAGTTTATGCGACTGTAAATCATACACATTTGTTTATATCGGGTTATTGTGTGTATGAGTATTTGACAACGTATGCTATGTATTGTCTACTTTTAACGTTCATAGGGGGCTTACATTTGTGTAAGGGCCTACTTTTGTGTAGGTGCCCAGAGCCTCAAAAAGTCTTAAGACGTAGTGAAAGTTGGTATGTACATAGTTAAGTCCAATTCTCATAAAAAGCATCTCATGATTATGAGCATGGCTCCTCAACTCAGGCAATTCTAAAGAAGTGACAAGATGGAAATAAAAACAGATTAATAAGGGATATGGTAAGTAACTTTCAACAGTTATATAGATTTCACATGAAAAAATTACGGTAATATCCAATGGCAATAGGTCGCATTTCTCCTCTAGTTCAATTTTCATGTCCTGGAATGTCTGGGAGAGGTGAAGTGCAATTGCATCCAAAAGCATTTCAAATAAACTCTTCAAGGTTAATGATTGGAGGATCGGCTGGAAAATATGTCCGGCGAATATCCACACTTTTCAGAAACTCGAACGTGGCAACGAAGGTGGCCATCCACAAAAATGACATCAGGGTAAACCAGTGTTTCTCAAAGTGTGGGGAGCGCCCCCCTGGGGGGGCACGATAACCCTACAAGGGGGGCGCGAGCATATCGAAAATAAAAGATTTAAAAAAAATAATTTACTGTAATGAAGTAAGAAAATACTTTCTGACATAACAAAAAATACACATTTACACAGATAAAATTTATTAGGATTACTTCATCAAACATAAAAGCTTTCATTTCGATACATTCATTAGCTATCTGATCCTATAACTAAATAAAAGCATAACATTTTGTTTGATTTGCTGTAATCCCACGATGAGAGATTTTTTACTGAGTTTTCATTTTCAACCTAAAAACTATTTCAGAGAAAAGACAAAACCCAGACACACAGAAACATTCTAGGAAGATAAAAAATTCATCTGTTTGACCTTCGAACTTACTGTTATGGTTAGTTCGTTCCTTTTTTATGCCTTTATTTTTCATTTAGGGAAGTTGTAAATAATGTGCATATATATACGAAAGAGTTATATGACATTTCGAAAAGCACTTTGAAAGATTATTTGGCCAATATTTATTTTTTATGTGTATTCTGAAACATGTAAAGCATGATGAAAAACGTTTTACATAATTCCTTTTTAGAACTAACATTCATAGTTTTACACTGATTACATATTTAACTCGGGAGTGGTCGCGCGGGGTACAGAGTCAAACTACAAAAATTTGAACAAAATATGACAGCTTTGCTTGCAGATATCTTTCCTGTAAAGTTCGTGAAAAGTTTCTGTGATTTGTGTCCTTTATTAAGGTCGCGTACCTTAGAAACATTTTAATTCGGCTCTATTGGAATTTTTCTCAAATTATCTATGAACAAAGGTAGAAAGTAGGTAAGTATACTTTTTCTTAGTTAAATTATTCACCGGAATTGGGATTTTTATTGTGCACAATAAAAATAATTGTAAATAAAGCTTCGGGGTGACTCCGTCACCCCGCGTGACTATTGTCATTAGTATCCAGTGCGCGTCTGCTCCCGGATTAAAACATTTTGAAGTCTTCTCGTTTTAAATTTTAAAAATAACACAATTTTTCTTTATTGGAATTTTACATTCTTTTTCATTACTTAACATTTATAATAAATGCTAATTTGTGAGGATTACAATTACACACAGTTCGTTTAAATCTATTTATAATAAGAGCATTCATTTAAAAAAAATCATTTTACATTTTTGTATTCATTGCCGTGCTCTTGGTTTTACTCTCCTTACAATTCAGCATGTGCCGACTGGGTGGTGTAGTTGGTTTGTCGCTGGCCATCTGCACCTAAGGTTGCGGGTTCAGCCCCAGCCGATCTCGGTGGATTTTCATGATGCAGAAAATCGACAGCGGTCATGAATGGCCATGTCAAATGATTATTCGGCATGTAAAAAATCCCTTGAAGTGCCCATTCGGCTTGACTGCCAAAATTCTTTAAAAAAATTCTTAAGTTCAATTTTGCATCGTCAGAGCTCAGCTGCCTCCCTCTGAGGAGGAAACTGGGCATCAAAATTACTTGCGGCAATTGTGATATCCCCTATTATACGGTGCCACACACTAAAAAGTGATA
>BMAV01013689.1:130562-188009 GCA_019973955.1 Trichonephila inaurata madagascariensis | reverse complement strand
ATTTCATGTCTCTCAGATGATTTTTCGTGAAGTTATGGCAATAAACCCACCTGTTGCTTAAGTTTTGCACACCAGTATAATTTATATATTTCAAAAATTCTGGTTGATCCTCTGTACATAGGTCTGAGCTATATACAAGCAAAATATTATCATAATAGAAGCATTTTTTACATAAAGAGAATATTTTGCAAATGGGTCATTCTATGTTCATTTATTGTCAAAATATTGTACTTAAATTATTTTTTATTGTAATACTATTCTTAAAACAATTTTATATACATTTTCTAATCTAAGTGACACTCAATATCATAAATATTATCCATTTATACGCTTTTGCAAAATCACGGTTCCGAACGTAGTCGGATATCTTAATGTGAGTTAGTCAGTCTACACGGTGGCAACAATTCCGCGACCATAACCAAGGCTACCACGGTATCCTTTCTTGCCTGATTTCGTCCCCTTAAAACTAGACGCAGTGCCGATTTAAACCCATTTCGGGCCCTGGGCACAAAAGATCTGCGGGCCATCTTGGCACTAGAGAATCGAAATTTATACCCAGGATATCTGTTTAAGTCCAGCTTATATCCGGGCCCCTAGTCACCCTTCCCAAGCACCCAATAGATAAAAAGGCACTGTCTAGACGTACTATGCTTTAAAAATGAATGAGGTTTATTATTTTAAAATAAGCAATATTTATAAATATCCTTAACCCTCAATTAACCCTCTGTCCGGAACATCCGTCTCTGAGACGGGAATGATTTGCTTTGATGCTTGTAGATAAAGTTGTTGCGTGATTTTTGGGATAAGCTGGCTTGTCATCTTTAGTTGAACCTTGCCCAGTGAGAGGATCACGTGGTGGTACTTGGCGATTTTTTTCAACTCACGATATGTGTGATTTTTCTTATCTGTCATCGTCTATCTGACGGATATTCCTAGAGTTTTTTTTTGTGTTAGTTATTATTATTTTTAATTACTTTTACATGAATATAAATAATTTTTAATCAGTTTTTATAAAAAATACTAGTCACAATTCCAGTGATAAAAATATAACTGTTGTGCTTGATTGAACCCCACACATCTTATTTGAGCCATACTCCATTTCATGAGCTATAAGGACATTTAAATCAGTCCTTAAGGTTATAAAATTCAAAAAAAAATTTACGCACCCGTCTGTCAGACGGATGTTCCTCAGTGCGGCAAAAAAATTGATGTTCTGGCCAGAGGGTTAATTGAACAAATTTTAATACAACTTAAAACATAACATTCTTTCAAACAGCTTAAATAGGTAAAAAAAAAAGAAAAAAAAAGTTTAAAAAGTTCCCCTTCCCTAAGCGTCCTCTTCTTTTCCCCTTCCTTTTTTTTAGTCCTAAGTCACAAAAATACACTTTGTCCTATTCTTACCCTAGCTGAAAGAAGAACAGATTGGGCAAGTCCTCCCCCCCCGGGGGCGGGGGTCTCCCCTTACCTTAAAAAAAAATCGCGAGAAAAACTGCTCTTACTGTATGCCTATCATGTGGCAGCCTAACCTCCTTGCAGCCCCCTTCTCACACACACATAGTCCGGTCAGACTTTTATCATCCTTTGTCAGTTTTGCCAACGGCGGTGTCCAAACGTGATCTGGATTAAAAATGGAGTTGAGCAATCCCTTGTTTGTTTGTTTATTTTACTTTTTTTGCCTGTAGAGCTCCCTCCCCCCTCTAGTTTCTTTAAAGGTAAGGGGAGGGGGAAATCGTTCAATGCTCATAGTAGCCTTTCAGTTGGTTCTCAAAGCGATGTCGTTTCACTATCTGTATTTATATCGCTATTATATATTTGATAAGATTGGAGATGGAACACTTTTTTTAAGATTGAGCATCGATCTGTAAGCCGATAATAGAGAGCTCAATCAGGATATGTTAATTATCAGTGATAAATAGTCTGATGTGGAGCTTTTTGGTTCTGACTAAAAAATAAAATAAAAAGCTTTTTTTTTTGGACATTTATAATCGAATTTAGTTACGTTCATTTCCAATTTAAAAAAAGTTGTAAAGAATACCGATTGCAAAAAAATAAAATAAATACAGTCGGATCTCTCTATATAACGAAGTCGCTAAATTCCGGAAAAATGTTCCTTACATGGAAAATTCGTTATATAGAGGTTCGTCTTTTAATATACTTTATAAACCACATAAAATAAATTTCAAATTCTTAAACACTATATGTTCAAAAAGTAATTATTCACACCTTTTTTAAAATTAATATGTGTTTAATATACATAACTTACCCTTCAAAAAAGAAAGAAAGATTGAAAAACTACAAGGATAACAAGAAAAAAGAGTGTCGAAGAATTCACTGTATTTTCAATATTAAGAAAATAATTCTTTACCAAAATTAATGAATTTTATGGACATTTTATAATTTAAAGCATACAAATAATATCAAACATACATTATTTTATAATTAGAACATGGGGACACAGGACAACTCCATTAAGGGGGAAAGAGGATATCGAAGATATTTCTAGTGAACTGGGCAATGGGAGTTAAAGGTTGCCCTTCTTGTATAAAACGTCCAGAACTCTATTGCTCTCGTTGAGTTAGGATCTAATAAAACCAATTCAAGATTTATGACCACCATAAAATGTGCTAAAGAGAGAATAACCTGAAATTTTTTCAGAAATACTTTAAAAAAAGGAAGAACAAAAATTGATTCACAAAAGAAAAAGTTCGTTATATAGAAAATGCACTTCGCTACAGAGAGGTTACTGTACGAAGAAAATCGTGAAATGTTCAAGGTTCCAGGAAAAAGTTCGCTATATAGAAAAATTCGCAATATAGAGGTTCGTTTTATAGAGGCTCGACTGTAATTGTTAAGTATTGAGAACTTATTCAAAATTCCTTCTTTTATTTCTTTTTTTCCTATTTAATATAGGCGGGTGAACATAGCCTACAAGCTCTGTAAAATGTAAAAAAATAAACTGAATGAGTGAGTATTAACGTCACCATATTCAGCTACACGAGGACTTAGGCGTCGGGCCTCGTAATTTTGTACCATGATCAAATGACGAGGATGACACATGAGACTGCCCCTACCTCTCAACTTCCACACCAATGGGAGAAGGTTTGAGCCTCGAGAGATTTAATGTGCATCAGACCCTCTACACGGCGGGTCATCAGTGGCACGAGGCTCGAACTCGTGATACGCCAGACACGAATCCGTGACCTTGGTCACTAGACTACCGCGGCTACAAAACCACCTGAAAAATAAAAGCATAGTAATTTTTATTACATTTAGGTACTACACATTCCAACATCAAATTAAGATTACTATGCTTGAGTTCCAAGCTTGCTTGGAGACTAAACACTGGAGGGTTCCCTTCAGACTGACCACCTGACCGGAACATCTGATCATTCACTTCAGCACCACTGAGTTTAGTAGTTTTATGCTTGGAACCGTGATTTTTGAAAAGCGTATAAATAAATAATTTTTTTTATATTTTGAGTCATTTAAATTAGAACATTGTTATAAGAATATTATTGCAAGAAAAAATAAATCAGATGTAATGTTTTGTCAAACATTGAAGAAAGAATGACTTATTTTCAAAACAATCCACTTTTTTGAAAAATGCTTTAATAATTAAAATATTTTTCTGAAATAAGTGAAGACTTCTATACCGAGGTTGAACCGATTGATTTGAAAAATTCACATTATTTTCAGAGTTACGATCAATGGAAATAACAACCAGAGTTGTTGAAATTTCTCTACTCTGATATTTTAAGGTATCTGGCTACGATCGGAACCGTGATTTTAAAATGCGCATAAATGGATAATTTTCATGATATTTAATGTCACTTAGATTAGAATACATGTATAAAATTGTTTTAAGGACATTTTGACAAAAAAAAATTTATTTAAATACAATATTTCGGCAAAAAATTAACTTAGAATAACATTTTTTCAAAATGTTCACCTTTTGTTGAAAAATGCTTTTATTATAATAATATTTTGCCTGTATATAGCTCAGACCTCTGTACAGAGGTTCAACTATTATTTTTGAAAAATTCACATTATTTTCAGAGTTACAACTAATTGAAATAATTATCGGCGTTTTTTTTCTTAAAATTGCTCCCCACTGTTGTCGTAAAACATGGATAAACCCACTTCTAAGTTATATTTCAAAAATTCTAGTTGAGCCTCTGTACAGAGGTCTGATCTATATACAGGCAAAATATAATTATAATAAAAGCATTTTTCACAAAAGGAGAATATTTTGAAAATGAGTCATTCTATGTTCATTTTTTGTCAAAATAGTGTACTTAAATAATTTTTTTATTGTAATACTATTCTTAAAACAATTTTATATACATTTTCTAATCTAAGTGACACTAAATATCCTAAATATTATCCATTTATACGCTTTTGCAAAATCAAGGTTCTGAACGTAGTCGGATACCTTAAAGTAAGAATTAACTCTCTTCTAAATTTTGCTACTCAAAAATCTTGGTTCAAGCCCTGTAAAGATGTCTTAGATATATATGGGTAAAATATTATTATCATGGTAGCATTTCTTATAGTAGGAGAATATTTTGAAAATGTACATCTTTCTTCATTATTTTTCAAAAAAAATTGCATTTAAATAATTTGTTAATCTAATAATATTTTTTTAAAAAATTTTATATGTATATTCTAATTTAACTAGCATTAAATATAAACAAAAATATTCGTTTATACGCATCTTCAAAATCACGGCTCCTAAAGCAGTTAGTTGCCATAACATTTTTATATACATAATTTAAATAATTTTAATGGATATGATTATAAAATTTCATATATATAATATACATAAATATGAACAAAATACATATATGTGTACATTTTATTTATAACACAGTAATTAGAATAAAAATTAAGGATTCTACGATAAATAATTAATTATTTATACACGATTTACATACATTTAGAATTTATTATAGAGAAAATTATTCATTCCACACTTTGTTCACAACATAATTAGCAATATATAATCCGATTTGTTCGCACGTTTTCTATTAATGTAAAGATTTCTATCTTACAATAATTACAAATATTTTTTTAAAATTTTAATAGTTCCGTGAAAATTAATTTAAATATAGTAAAATATCTGTTTCTTTGGAAAATTAAGTAATTTTGAGATGTAATCATAAAGTTTTATAAGGCGTTGCGAAAAGATGATTTATTGTTAATGCCTGATGTGTTTCTGAATAAATGTGTTTATAAACATAGATAAAAGTTGCAGTTCGGCTTGAATGTGAAATATTATTGTATGCAAAATCAAGACAGAAAGGTACATTTGAAAGTTACACTATTAAAAAAAGGTTTATATTTTTGAAATTAATTATCCTAAAAATAAGAAAAACTTACGAATACATTTGAATTTGAATCTCATAATAAAGAAAAAAAAATTATATTTTATTTTTTATTTTTGCTTAAATAAATGTGTGGTAAAATAAAAAGATTTAAATTTGCTGAAAATGGAGATATAAAAGAGTGAGTTGCAATATTAAAGGTTCAGAGAAAGCATTTACATAGTAATATGAGATCAATTAAGAATAATATTTAAAAATTATTCACATATATACATCAATTCTTAATGTTATTAAGAAAAATATTTTTTTGAAAGCTATTACTTATCTTTCCAACTGAATTACTGCATGAGATAAATAAGAAATTTTCTAGACATTTTAAATATCAAGTAGATAAAATCAGAATTCTAAGACTTGACTGGAATTTATTCTATAAGTTATAAAAAAAAAAATTTCCCTCTCATAGTCACTTAACATTTTTGTATTTTATATCATTTTTAAAAAATATTATTTATTTATATAATTAAACTCAAATAATATTTAGCAAATTGAAGTACAAATAAAAATGAGTCATTTCGGAGCACAATTTTTTAAAAATTATTTTCAGTGTTAAAATTGAAGATATCTCTTAAGTTTTAATTTTAGTTTCGGATATGAGCATAGTTTTTCCTCCCTTAAATCGTATTGTATCGTAATCTTACTGCCTTAGTTCTTGTAAATTTACGAATTGAAATGTATATTCGTTTGAGTAAATCAGTGCTTCTCAACTGGTTTGCTTAGAAGTTTTGAGGGGCCCCAAAAGTATTTTAAGTGTCCATAAAATGGGAAAAATGAGTTCATTATAAATCGCAATTAATAAAATAAATGCATTAAAAAATAAAATGCCTTGTAATAGCAATTTCGGGTAATCTGAGCAAGATAATAATATTCTAATACCACACACACACACAAATCATCAACCCCAAGGATCTCACTGGTATGACCCATATATTTGATGAGATTTTATATAATAGTGTTAAAAATAAATTTTTTAGATACTGTTTATCATGTAATTAATTTCTTCACTTTTTCAGCAAATAAAAATATGTTTTAATGTTATAAATCCAAACTTACAAAATTTTTTATTTAAATTTTTTTTTGTATAAAGTTGAAATTGCTTAATTATTGTATTTCAATAACTTTGAAACATATTTCAATAACATTTGAGTATTTCATTTAAAAATTATTTATCTGTTTCATTATCAGCTCATAGTTTTCCACGACTGAACATTCATTTAGAAATGTTACATAGGAGCATATGTGAAAGGGAACATACATTTAAATTTAGGAGTTTACAAGTATAGAGGGACTGGGAAATACCGGTTTAAATATTCCTTTTAATTCCGCTATTGTATTGTCCTTTTTTGAAAGTCAATTTTTCATATACAGTAGAACATCGTTTATCCGAACGTTTATTATCCGGAGCGTCAAATATCCGGACCAGTTTTTTTTTTTTGTCAACTACATGTACTGTATATGAATACGTTTTCGAACAGTGCAATGCTCAACAGTTGTTTCGCGTGAGGCCAGAACTGAATGGGAAAACCCAAGGTCAGGGATATTTGGGGAATTTCAGTTGTGTGATTTGGTAAACATCTGCACGGAATATTAGGTCAGTTAGTTTCCAAGTCAGGGAGTGTAATTGTGCTCTTTTGTTGAGTTGTGAACTGCTATGACTTCGAATTCAAAACGGATGCGCAATGTCTTGAACATCATCCCTGTTGACGATGAAGCGGATGAAGACGAGGACAACAACAACAACGAAAGTAGCAAGGTTCCATTAAAATGCTGACTCGTTCTCTGCGTTAGAGACAGTTATGAAGTGGTAGGAACAACAATCAGAGTGCTGTCCTACTCAACTACTGCTGCTCAAGAGAATCAGAGACCTCGCAGCGAAAAACACGAAAGTGTACAATGGTACAGCGAAAAATAAGTGATTATTTTCCACAATAAAGGTAAAATTACAACAATTTGCACCTATTTTGCTTTTTCTTCAAGCAGGTTTCCCGTATGTGATGATTTTAAATATTCGTATAGTGTCCGGTTTCATATACTGCATTGATCGCATTTGGTTTTCGGTTATCCGAACAATCGCGTATCCGAACGGTGTCCGGTCCCAATTGATTCGGATAAACGACGTTCTACTGTATCTATATAATTAATATTCTCTCTACTATAGAGGCATGAATCATTATAACACTATATTTGAAGCATGCAAAAGCAGAAATTAGAATGTAAAATAGATATTAGAATGTATAAAGATATTAGAATTTTTTAAAAAATATATGGATGTTGCGGTATTATAAGCATTGCTGACTTAGGACAGCTCTTATATATAAAATAATTTATATAAAAGGTGGGGTGAACATGTTTTCTGACCAGTCAACCTTCTCCCTTTCTGTTAATAATACTATGTGAAATCCTATTGGAAATAATGGATAGAATTTCTAAATCCATTACAAGAAAAAGGAAACTTTGTGACGTCTCTCGCGTCCTTCTGCTAACATAACTCCTAAGTTCTTTGACGGCCACGATTAATGGCAAAACCTTTCCAACCCAATACCAAGAAGATAAACGGATCAAATATGTAAATGAGATATACTTTAAAAGGATAGAAGCTTTGATGAGAAGGAGCGGCAAGTTTAGAGATAACTTAGTGTGGAATCATTCAGATCAAGAGTTAGATGTCCTATAGCTCTGGAATAAGGATACGTTCATATAAAATTAAATTATAGGTGTTACTCAATCACTGAAGGAAGGAGACTCTGCAAAAGGTAATATTTTGTATAGGAAGTTAGATGAATCAGTTAATTTATTATAATTAAGATAAATGATCTAGTTGCGCGATCTGACTTGAATATAAGGTTTAATTGGGTGTTAACTCTCACTTTAAGAAAGTTGTCAATTAGAATTAAGTAATATAAGTTATTCTTAATAAAAGTTGTATTAAGAATCCAATATGTCTCATCATTTAGATAATCCCACACCTCTAGCTTACGCGGATCCCAATAGACATAGTCATCACAGGATGGCTATGTCTCAACTTATCTAAATTTGCATTCAAAAATGAACTGTCCGCGCTGAATTTAAATACAATAAACAAGTTATTGCCTGCTTCTGGACAGAAGTTATATATATATATGTGTGTGTGTGTGTGTGTGAGAGAGAGAGAGAGAGAGAGTGTATCTATACATGTTAAATAAGTTTTATATAATTTTAACTTCATGAAGTTGTATTTTTGGGGGGGAGGACGTATATAATGCGTCATACACTTATATACACAAGGGGGGGGGCTTGAACCCCCAATCCCCTACAGAAAAACAAATTAGAGATGACCTTTACCTTAGAGATGACCCTTGGCGCTTTCATTCATCAGTTTTTAAAACGTAACCCCCTCCCCTCCATAAGAGAGATCTTAGTGCACCAATGGTTTCGCGCAATTCTACAGGCTTAGTTCTTGTAATTTCATGAAACGAATTGCATGCTCGCTTAAATAATTCTTTAGAAAATCTTGCCACAGCTTGTCAAAAAAAAAATTATTATGTATTCAATGACTTCTGTAAAAGGGTTGAAATATGTGGAACAGAATGTACCCAATACCCTATTTTATTTCTCATCAGGAAAGAAAGCACGCGCTCCAATTATGTGTGACAAAACTCTGATATACCTGATAAAAATCTTTTTTTCACACGTTTGACGTTAATAAACAGATTTCTGTCACAAACAGAGTAAAATATGATGTATCTCCTAGGAAATTTTCCATTTTTTTTTTTTTATGATTTAATCAACTTAGATTAAAATTGTATAAGTAGATGACAAATATTTCTTTTTGCTGTTTTTAAGTTTCTCATTCATTTTTTAAACCTTTAATCTAAAAAATCTTTGTGAGAATTTTTTTTACTTATAAAAAATAAAATATGTGTAGGGAAGGTAATTATCCGAATGATTTTTTATACTGTCAAATAAAAATTCATTTAATCTTAATTAATGTTTCGTATTAATTTGTTTCTCAGAAAATATCCTGTTTTTGTGCTTCTCATACCTGTGAAATGAGTATATAATTAATTATCTCAATCTTTATATTAACAGTATGAATAAATAAACACAAACATGCATGTACAAATTTTCCTGAATAATTTATTCCTCTCGAATCGTATTACAAGCTCCTTTCAGCACTAAAACGATAACCTGATTAGTTAAATGATTAATAACAACAGAGGATGGATATTCAATCAAGTTATCCTATTGAAAATTTTATCCTTTTTTTAATAGATCTTATGAAATCTGTAATATTAAAGCTTATAAACTATCTAGTGAAATATTTAATTAAGAGAAAGTATACTTACCTACTTTTATGGACTTTTCAATTTTTCTTTGATAATTTGACAAAAAAATATCAATCAAACTGAACCAAGAAGTTTCAAATGTTCCTGAGTTTGATGAAGGACACAAATCACAGACACTTTTCGCTAACATTACAGGAATGTTATTTGCAGGCAAAACTATCATATTTTGTTCAAGTTATTGTACTTTTTTCTCCTTTGTTGACCGACAACCAGCATGTTGAACTTTTTCTTACTTGTGTCTTTTTGACAGGGTGAAATCTGTCTTGTGGTACACTTATTCACACATTTTTCTTGACGGAGTTCTTTAAGTAGCATTTGAAAATTTTCCTTTCAATGTAAACGTTTCATGTTCATCGCTTTTCCTAAATTTACTTTCTCTATCATAATTAATATGCATTATTTCAGCAGGTTCTTCCCTTGCTTAATTAGTTTCAACTTCCTTCAAAATAGATCCCATTTCTTTTTTTCTTTTTTTTTTATATTCCGTTCATTTACATTTATATACCATAACAAGTACAACACAGCAATCAAAACCATTAAGTTGTTCACAGGGGGAAAATGTAGCAAGTTCATGAAAAATATTTTGGAACAAAAGTGGTCACGTGGAGGACTCAATCAAAAAAAGTACCTTAAGAATTTGTAAAAAAAATGCTTGCCACCCCCAAAAAAGAGGGAGATACGTGACAAATACATTTTAGTTCCCATGAAGACTGTCATATAGGAGGATACTGTTAAGAGAGATCATTAGTAACAAATAAACAGTTTTACCAGAATTAACGATTTCGAAAACCTGGGGTGTCTTTGTTCCCGGGGCAGCCGCTTCAGGGTTAATTATTTTAATTGTAAGTAGAAATATTTTTGTTTTGATTGAATCAAATCTAGTCCAAATCTTGATTCAATTTGTGGATTAGTGTTGCCATGTGTCCATAACTATCACTAATGAGTATGAGACAAATCGAATTCTTAAAATCGTCAGATTTTTTATGAGACCTATGTTTAAAAAAGGTAATTATTTCGTGGTAAATTTTAGAAAAGAAAATATTCGATTTTTTGGGGGGAAAATAATTAGATGATGATACTATTCAAACCCTTACGGTATCCAACTACCCTAAAATCATGATTTTTTTTAAATTGATAAGTTTTTTTATGAATTTATTTTATAGGCCATCTTATTAGCTTTATAAAAATACCAAGTTTTTTATTTTCCATTCGCTAAAACAAAAACTACAAGCGTTTTAGTAAAAGCAGATGCCATAACTTTATATAAGATGTCAAACTTTAAAATGCGTTTTACTCTCAAAATGTTTTTTTTTTCGAAAATTTCAAAAGGGAACGACGATTGCTCAAAAATTTTTCAAAATAATTTGCTCAAATTTTGTGTGTATGTTCTGTACAATAGTAGAAGGGTTTCAACCTTCAGATTTATCAATCACTGTTTTATTACAAAATTTACAGTTCTTTATATGAATATAATCACTGTTTTCTTAAGCAATTTCTTATAACAACTAAGATAAAGTTCTCTAGATTTTGTAAAAATTAAAATATCTGTCATCCTGACGGTCATTTCAAAAAGGAATACATCGAAATTGAAAATTTGAGAATTTGTTCAACTACTATTTGTATACAGTGGGCCCCATTTATGTAATATTTTTGTCAATTTTCACCCATTTTCGTAGTAATAATTTATTTTTTTCTTCTTAATTTTAGTCTTTTTTTAAAAAAAATGTACTAAATAAATATAAACACCACAAAAAGTTCTCCCTATCTCCACTTTTTTAAAAAAAAAAGTTGATGCAAGTAGTCGTATACCATAAATCTCACTTTAGCACTTTAGTTCTAGCATTGCTGAAGCTGAGAAAGAAAATATTTAAAATTGTTGTAAACTTATAATGTTTTTTTAACTTTACCATAACAGATTCAATTTGAAGGAGAAAATATATGTGCTGTTCAAAACAAAATTTCAGTAAATAGCGTAATAGCATTCCCCATTGGTATATTCTATCTATAAATAACGATATCACACAAATAACGCTATATATCAGCCATGTCGACATTATATCAAAATCAGCTTCATTACTCTACAAAAATAAAGTGATCGAGTGCAAACACATAATGCAAAAAACACGCCTCGGAATATTTTTCCAGAATCCAGTTCGTAAATATAATTCATTTTCCGCCCTAAATGTTCTTTCACATGTAATCAGCGAAAACCTTCAGAGAGATGATGTTTATATATCATATCTTCCAAGACACCAGCGCGTGATTTCAGAAAGAAGAGTCCGAATGTCTTGGGGCTGAAAAACGATTTCTTTCTTTTTAATTCTTTCTCAGTCAAGAAGGAAAAAAAAAAAGGGGGGGGGGTGCAATGCGGATACACTATCGCATCAAAATCGTGTGACACTCCGAATCTGACAGTCTCCAAAAAATTTACGACATCCAGCAACAAAACAACTCCACTCCATCGATAACGAAGAACGTAATGGTGTCACGTATGCGAGCAAACAGTACGGGAAGGGTTAAAGAAAGATAAAACTGAAAAGGAAAAAAGAAAAAAATAATGAAAATCTCTCTTCGAAAGGTACGGGGAGGGCGGATTACGTTGTGTTCCAACCCTCCCTTTCTTAAAGTTCTTTTATAGATTGCAACTTGAACGTTGCGGTATGTGTTACTTCCAAGAGTGCACTGAACTGGGATTTGTTCTAGTCAACCCCCATCACAACCACTGCTTCTTTGATTTTTTTTTCTCTCGTAATTTAGCGCCGCGTTCTTTAACAGCAAACCAGTTTCAAATATATGTGTAGGTTTTCTTTAAAGGTTGTTTGTAGCTCGTAATTTTCCATTGAGGAAAAAGGCCAGACACACCTTGAACTCCTCTTCATTTTTATTTCTATCTTTCACCCGCCCCGTGCCATCATATGAGAAGTTTAGACACAGTCATATTTGGTCCATTGAATTGCATGTCCGACAACTTGACTTGAAGCATTGACTGATGTTGATGTTGCTTTATCTAAATTGCAATTTCTCGGTGAAGTGGAGGCCCAGAATATCAGAACCTGTGGATTTGATATCTAATTTTATCTAAAATAAGAATTGAACTACTTTATTTAAACTTTCGAGAAAGAAGCTAAATCTGTATCTGTGGGACTATATTTGGGGCCCTTGGCCCTCTCGGGCATCTATATCCTGTCTGATTATAGAGATCGTAGGAATTTTTACTTTGCCCTTTAATTAAATTAGAGATATTAAATTATTTATGTTAAAAAAAGAAAATTTAATTTATAAAATACATTTTAAGTTAAAAATAATTAAATTACTATTACGGTTTATTAGTGCAGTATTAAATAATTAATAATTTGACAGTCGGAGAGACTTATAATACCTAAGACTTTTCTCTCGTTCAATAGAAGCAGGAGTTGGATTTGATGCCTAACCAATGGGAAAGCAGCTTATCCCAGCATAGAGTGAAGGAAGAATTCTGTGAGAAATACATTCTTCCCATCCAAAGCGAGAGGAAGAGCTTTCATTGGCTGTTAAAGACGCAGGATTTAAAACCGAAATATCTCAGTTTAATTTTGAGAGCAGTCCCTTCTAAAACACAGAGCTGTATGAAAAGAACTTTGAAACATGTTAAAATTATTTCTCTTTACATATCTATTTCTATTTTTTATCCGATATGTGATATCTTACATTGTCACATTTGTTACACTAAAGTGGATGACTAAGGATCTGACGTATAGTAAGCACCATTAAACTTAATTTTTTAGTGTTAGTGAACGAAAGTGATAGCTTCTTATTTATATAACAAGGAATTATGTAGGCCATTACTAAAGCCTATTCATTTAATTATTGATTGCGAGTTCAGGACTTGATTCGATTGTGAAGAAAATTTATGTAGGACCACAAATCAAGCACTTTATGGCATGAAATAATATATATCTTAGTACTTAAAGCGAATGAGATACTTCCTTAAATACTTCTTATCATCTTCGACAAAATTCAAGATTGCGTCATTGGGACCAATAATCTACTATCACAATGCTTTAATTGCATTGAAAATATCATTCTAAACGTGGCGAAACTTTTCTTAAGTCCCAGGGGAAGAGGATTCAATAGCAGTTTCGAAATTCCCCAAATTTTGAACGTCACTGATCCCTATGCCAATTTATGTAAAATTCGGCATGGAATAAAACACTACCAAATACTAAACATAATGGTACCCTGAAGTCCATGGGGTGGAAATAATAAAAATTGCCCACAAATTTGGATAGTAATAACCCAAATTTCATTGTATAATTTTGCAGATAATTGTGTTTATTTTTAAAAGTGAACATACACTTAAATTAATGATTTAAGTGTAACGTAACTTTACAGAATTAAAAAATAAGGAGTTTAGATAAATATTTCGAGCATTAGAATTTTTTTCTCTGTTACCAAACGACTTTTCCAAGAATGACTTTTAGTTGCAGAAGTCTTACTTGTTCAATATTAAACTACTCCAAAGAGAAACTGTTTAGAATGAAGGAGAAACCCTTAGTTAAATCTCATATCCTCAATTAGTATATTAAAATAGTTCAGAGAGTAGTTATGGACCAAACATATTTCTCCCTTCATATCAGACGCTTATTACTCCAACCTTTATTTTGTGTGTGTGTGTGTGTTACTAATTTACTTGAAAACTATTGTGTGGAATCAATCTAATTCAGAAAATCATAAACTGTTCCTTTTAGGTTTGACAAGTCATTGTTGAATTGCCCCACCCCAATTAAAACCCTACTGTCAAGTAAGGTATATAATTCCTATAATCGCAATCATCAATCTAAATTTGCTATACTGAAACATTTCGAATCAAGTTCAACCAAATCCAATAAAATCCTTATAACTTATTTGTTGTTATTACTTAAGCCACCTGATCGACAGTAACATCAGATCAAGGTCCGCGAAATTCATCGTAGCAAAGAGCTACATTTACGCCTGTCGTTAGCCTTAGCTTTGAGCACCATGTTGGTGACAGTAGGATTCTGCCCAAATTTGAGTAAAAACACCCTGGGGTTAGCCAGGGGCCTTCCACCTCTCTTCCCCTTTCACCAACGGACTTGCAGCTGGACAGCTATTTAGAGTCGTGAAGGCACTATACATTTACAAACATCCATACCTTTTCCGGGATTCGAACCCAGGCCCAACGGCACAGCGTCACTAACCACTGTACCGGTTAGGCTACGTAACTTTATTATTATTAATAACAATAAGTGAACTAACTGTTGCTGAATAATTTCATGCAAATTGACTGGTTACTTTGATTATTTTTTAATACGTCAGAAATTTATATTATTCGCAATGAATAATAAATCAAATAATTATCTTTGTATTTTGCTTCGCGAGGATTCATTCTCTTAAAATTTATTCTAACAAATCTTCAAGTGAACTATTATAATGCATTCTACTTTCTAAAAGAATTGCTAACTGTGCAAAAATAAACTTTAAAAATATACGTAAGAAATACTTTTATATTCATTTAGCTCTACGTTTAGCGGCGTAAATTCTTCTATCAGTCTCTGAGTTTTAACATTCCTAATCCTAATTAATGTTTAAGGTAATACAACTTTCAAACATTTCATAAAATATACTTTTCCCCTAGAAGAGTTTAAATGAAGTTCTATTCAACACTGATTTTTTTTATATATAAATCATTACTTAAGGGAAAAAAAGGAATTCCTTTTTGCTACCTTCATACATTCAACGTCAGATATTATGATATATGTTTAAAAAAGAAATAAAACCAATTCTCTCATTTCTGACTTTTTTTAAAAAAAAAAATATTTCCCATTAATTTTTTACGAGGTGCAAAAAATTCCATAAAATTGTTAAGAATCATCCCTAACTGAATCCCATCGCTTAATCTTCACGTATTCAAAAGCAACTTACAGCTACCTCAATCGTTCCTCATGTCCTCAACGCTAGAGAGCCAATTGAAGATTGTCATCCTTCATAAAAAATAAGAAGCGACCAATCACATCATAAGCAATAAATCACCTGGTCGGCGACATAGTGCAAGGCATGACCGAAATGACAAAACAAATAAGAGAACGAATCGAAAGGAAGGATAGCTGGCTTGTTAAAATGCGGCCCGTGTTGCCACCGTAGGATGTTATGGCCAATTAAAGTTCCCTTTGCTTCCCGTACAGAAGATACTACGAGTTAATGTGCCTCGTTCAGCTTCCTGGAATGGAGTGAAACATTTTATAAGACATTAGATTCGGTAATGGGATTTTATTTAAAATGAGTATTGTCAAGAATTTTGTTACTTGGTTGTTGTTGGATACCAGTTTTACGTGTTGTGTTTAGTTGTTCAAGGTTGTAGCAATCGACAAACTTGGAATTAACCGAACTGGATCATTTCCGACGGAATGATTGCATATAAAAAAACTTTTAATAAATGATTAGGTGCTAGTATAGTTAAAGTAAGGTTGCTGAACGATACCGAGTTTTGCTCGAATTGTGTGTTTGATTTACGCTTAGGATTGAATTGTTTTTAGTTAACACTATATTTTAAAACTGATGTTGGCAACGGACTCTGTATTTCTAAAGGGGAAGACTATCGCATCAAATTTGAATGTTACTCCAATAAGGAATTCTTGTAAGAGAAATTCTACTGAATAAACATTTATAATTTAACGTGTACATCAAAGTATCACACAAGGCTTACAGAAATAAGTTTGAAACACATATTACAAAACGAAGAAAAAGAAATTTAAAAATTATGAAAGATTTTAAGTGCTTAAAATGAATTTACAGAAATGGTCCAAAGCACTTCTGGCGGAAATAAGTTGGTGAAAATGTAGAGGTTAATTTATATTAATGTCCTTAAGTGCCAATCTTAGGATATTTCTCTCTCTGATAAACTTGGAATTTATTCATAGAAGAAGCACATGCTCAAAATTTTCCTCGCCACCAACACTAAAAATACTGGAAATTGATGGAATTAAATTAAATTTGTACAAGTAACTTTTAAAGATACTATGACCAATGAGAAATTGGATACTTTTGTAACTAGTGATATTTGTAACAGTGTGAAACTCAATTAAAATAAAATTATCAAAGAATTGAAGTATAATATAAAGTTGTTGAAAAGTTTCCAAAACTTTCAAGTCGAATTTGGTTTTTTAGAGAGAGAAAAGGCTTCCATTTATTGCTCACTAAATGTCTTTGGTGAAATAAGTACTCGAATTAGCAAATGGAATTGAAAATTCTCGCCAAGAAACGCAAGATTTGGCCACCACTTGGCAACGGATGCCCGAGGATTTGAAAAATATTTAAATGATTTTGAATCACATGAAGTGGTTTTTGATAAAACATTAATACAAGAAAAGATATTTTGCTTGCCTAAATCTTACACTACCCCAAATATGATTTTATGACAAAAATTTATTGATTGACGTCACGTTTAGAAACGAAGCGGGGACCACCGGTGATATACCACGTAATTTTGACGCGAGAGTATTGAACCTTTCAAGATTTAACGGTACATACGTATTATTGCAACCTATTGGCGACATTACATGAAACGGAGCACCTGTAGCCAATTCAGAACGTACGACACATAGGAAATTGGAGTTGGAAACTTGGCGAGTTATTAATAGAGTTGGCGATTGTTGCGATAGTACGTAAGTTCCAACTTAGCATTCTTTGGAAGAACTCATGACTTAACAGGTAAAAATACCTACTTAAAATTTCTAGCAATGGCAATAGGTTATCGAGACATTTCTTACAACAAAAATACAAATCTTGGCGGTTTTTCTAAAATATGACGAAAGTAATTTCAATTTTAATACATATCTTACGCTAATTTTTAATATTAGCAAGCTCCTCCATCTTAATAAAATTCACATAGAATAATACATTTAAGCAGCCTTCTTACGTCAGTGAATTTCGAGCAAAAGGAATATGAAATTCACATAAATAACTAAAATCGTATCTACTAAACTAGTGTTCAATTTCAAATATCAATATATTAAAAGCTATTCATCAAAGAAATTTCAATGATATTTAAATATCCTGATATTTTTAAATGTGAAAATATTTCATGCATTTATGCTTAATTTCCTTTTGAAATTTTAAGAGCCATACTCCGAGTTCTATTTGATAAACCCACATCAATAAGGAAAAAATTCGTTCACTTAAAATGAAATAAATAATATAGATAAGAAGTCTGCGATGCATAAACATAATTTTAAGAGATTGGAAAATGTCAGTTCCTTTTTGTGTATATTTTTGAGCAAACAATGTACCCAAGTACTTTTTAGGAATAGGATTTGCATCTCTCGATCAAATCAGAAAGGGAGAAAAGTAATTTTGAATATTTTTCTTGCTTCATTTTAAATAATCAATAAGAAATAAAGAAATAATCGAAATACATATTAAACCCCAAAATGAGTTGTTCAAATAAGTTACAAAAACCAATTTTATTTCCATTTTATTACTTATTGGCGACATTTACATATCAATTTAAGTTGATTGTTGCAAATACTTTTGATATGAAACTCAACTAAATATTTCAAGATAAGGGAGTTTTTTTCTATTTGACACGGGAAAATGTATTCACAAATACTTCTAGCACAGAATTGTATTCTGTTGAAAAGAATAAGCTTATAATATTAAATTCTCACCTTTAAGATGTACTGGAATCTTGATGAACTTATCAGCATAGAGCAATTAAGGTATCCGACTACGTTCGGAACCGTAATTTTGCAATAGCGTATAAAGGGATAATATGTATGATATTTAGTGCCACTTAGATTAGAAAATGTATATAAAATTGTTTTAAGAATAGTATTACAATAAAAAATTATTTCAGTACAATATTTTGACAAAAAATGAACATAGAATGACCCTTTTTTCAAAATATTCTCCTTTTGCGAAAAATGCTTCTATTATAATAATATTTTGCCTGTATATAGTTCAGACCTCTGTACAGAGGCTCAACTAGAATTTTTGAAATATATAACTTAGGAGTGGGTTTATCCATGTTTTACGACAACAAAGGGGAGAAATTTTAAGAAAAAAAATGCCAATATTTTTTTCAAATGGTTGTAACTCTGAAAATAATGTGAATTTTTCAAAATTCATAGTTGAGCCTCTGAACAGTGGCCTGAGCTATCTATATACATGCAAAATATTATTATAATAGAAGCATTTTTCACAAAAGGAGAGCATTTTTAAAAAAGAGTTATTCTAAGAATTTATTGCCAAAATATTGTATTTAAATAATTTTTTTTGTCAAAATGTCCTTAAAACAATTTTATGCATGTATTCTAATCTAAATGACACTAAATATCATGAGAATTATCCATTTATGCGCTTTTTTAAAATCACGGTTCCGAACGTAGTCGGATACCTTAAGCCATTGAGAAGTATCATTCAAGCTACTGAAATATTTTGATAATATTTATATTAAGTACAGTTAGCATTGAAAAAAAATCTCATTAGAGATTCAAAAGTTGCTGCTGTGGCTACCTACTACGTACCACCGTGAAAGAAGTATCCAAACCATGTGATATTTTCACTGTGCTTAGTATACCGTGATGGAAAAAGAATGTGGTTAGCATTTCAGGGCAGTCTGTAGCACCAACACAACTATCACTTGTATAAAGGGAGAGCGGAATGTCATTTTCAAGTATCGGATTTGTTTTTTTCGGATGATCGTTTTGCTTCAAGGGGCAGCTTCGATATGCCTCGAAAAAGAATACAAAGGTCATTAGAATGCGATTCTAAACTTAATTAAAGAACAATTTTTGCCTATATAGAATGTGGATTACACTTTCGTTAAATCCATAACTATGCTAGACGTAACCAAGTAATAGTGAATTGGGTCTGTAATATATGGATTCAGGAGGGAATGAGACTGATTCTACCATCTTCGCACCACTACACGTGATGGCATGCGTATAGGGATGCGTATGATATAGATGAAACGAGCTGCCACATCAAGAGCCATATTACAACAAATACGGTCTGTAGCACAATAATCGGTGTTTCTAATAAAATTGGACATTGTTTACAGCACATAGTCCCTAAAGGGTTAACTGTTGCTATTGTCTTTTTTCTGAAAATCATAGGTGTTTACGTCTGCAATGGTACATTGAACGGGGGGTAAGGACAAACAATTGAAATTTCTTTTTCGTGAATTACTCTTCGGCCTACAACACCAGGATGGTCGGATAAACACAAATGCCACTCTTTTGCAATGCCATACTGGTCATGAACTCAGTATGATGGTTTGGAATGGTGTTGGATTCCACTCCTGCATCTCTCTTACCATTCATTGCCGGCTCGAAGCCAGTATATCTCTGACGTTTGGGTGACTGTTGTTCTTCTTTACCATTACAACTTGCCTGTGGTCTTCTCTGAACAAGATATTGCCTTGACCACATGGGATATACAATGCTCAAGACTTCTTTCCTATTTAGATTGCATTTCACACACACACAGCCTTGATTGATATATTCTTCCGATCCCTCACCGATTTAATATATCTAGTCGATTATTGAAGAGCTGTCCTGGATCGTATTCTTCCATTATTCAACTTCATCAATGTGGGGAGGCAAGATAGGCTGTTACACTTCAACAAGATATCTCAAACCTTTTTCAAACTATGCTAAGGCGCATGGACGTTTTAAGCCAGGGGAAAACTGGGCATGGACTCAGGGGATCAACCTCAATAAACTCGATCCTAATTATTCTAATCGTCAGATGTTGTTCCCGCAAATATTCTCCGGAAAACTGTGGATTTTGAAGTTTCTGAATACATGCCAACCGGCAACAGTGATAAGATTTCATCAAGGGCGGCTCAAGGGCCAGACAATCCGGACCCCTGCCCCGGGCGGCAAATTTTAAGGGCGGCATTTGGATCGAATTTGATATATTTTCTGAAATATTATTGGGTGTGAATTTTGTATTGCATCTAACGTATCTTTTTTTTTTTAAAAAAAAATTTGTACTCTGTATATTTAATGACAGTTTTCTTTTGTGTTTAAACTTGAAGGGTTTAAGGTGGGAGTATATGTTAAAGCAGGAAATTTTTAAATACTTACACATCTTTCACTTGTAAATTTCTCCCCATCCCGGAGTGAGGTCACAGCTGATATTCCTTCACCCTTACGATGTCCGGTGTCAGCTATCCAAAAGAGGACAAGGGTAATAAGAGGTTTTGATAGATAGAGAGCTACAAGAGATGTTTTATTTTAGTCTTGAGTGTAGTTACTATGGATAAAAACAAACGCTTTTGATCCCCACCATCAGTAGACTATTTTTCGAAAAAGTTGGTTTGCTGAAATCAACAATTCCTTCTCTTACATTTCACTCGTTTGATATAATAACAAGTAATTATGTACTTAATTTCGAATTGTCTTGAATCCTTTAAAACTTAAAATAATATATATGTATATATATAGAGAGAGAGAGGCGACATTGGTGAGAGGGGCGACATTTTCCATTTTTATCCAGGGCGACAAAACTGTTAGAGCCGGCCCTGACTGCATTATTATGTCATGTCCATCGTCCCTGTCTAGACCTAAGCTTACCACTATACACCATCATTATTCATACAGTCAAAAGGTGGTTGTCAGGTTTGCTAGTGTCTGCTTGTGTTTAGGTTTGTGTAGATTATTTAACAAAGTATACTATACATTGTCTACTTAAAAGTTCTCAGGTGGGACCTTAGACATTTTGGTGCCCAGGGCCTCAAGAAGTAATTTCTGAAGTGTGTAGTGATTATTATGGGAAGCGGTGGTAGATTAAAAAGGAAATTGTTCATACAATAAATATTTACTGAATGTGCGTGTGTTAATATTCGGAATTACGACCGCCAATCATGAGGATTATAGCTTCAGGCTATAGTAGAATTTTCCTACACTGAAATATAAAATATCTTGAAAATTTTAAAGAAGTCATTAAAAATACAAAGTTTCGGATTCCAGCAAGAAAACAGCAAGTATGATGGAAAGTTTTCTTACGTCCAAGGACAACAGAGGAAAAATACTTCATCTTCCAATCACCGTAAACAAGTGAAAGAGGGAAAATAACAAATAAATCCAATTTATTTGGTCTGTATAGGTTTCAAAAACAACAAAACTAAAAAAGGTTTTTAAGTACACAAAAAGATATTCGAAGTATTTTTTTTTTACTGTGGTCACGCTTTCAACCTACGCACGTTTAGCGGAAACTTTTCGCAGGTTACGTCACACGTTAAATTTATTAGATCCCTAACTCGGACGAAGGCCACTATACCCAATTTAAATCACGGAAGCTGAAGAGATGCACCCAGTTGACAACCGGTTTATTTTCCTGGGGATACCATTCAAGGGCAACAGCAAATTTACTCCGGCTCACACCGGTCGCGCTCCAAACATCTACTTGGCAAATAACACAACGTCTCACAGATTAAAGACTCAAGGAATCATTGGAAATTAACATGGGGAAAATGTTCAGGAGAATACAACTTAAAAATAGATACGAGTTATTAATCATTATTTATTTTAATTTTTTTATCCTTAAGATGCCAGTTTTAACCTCATGGTCAAGTTTTATTATTCAGCATTTGGGGATCTTATGTCTGTTATTGAGACAGGAGGAATTTAAAACTCTTTTAAATTGATGAAGTTTAATTAATATCATGATATACTTACATATAAGATAACTTTGGTAGATTCATTGATAGTTTATTAAGGTATCCGACTAAGTTTGGAATCGTGATTTTGCAAAAGCGCATAAATGGATAATATTAATGATATTTAGTGTCACTTAGATTAGAAAAAGTATGTAAAATTGTTTTAAGAATATTATTACAATAAAAGGTTACTTAAGAGTATAATATTTTGGCAAAAAATGGAACATAGAATGACCCATTTTCAAAACATTAACATTTAACATTTTATGAAAAATGCTTCTATTATAATAATATTTTGCCTGCATATAGTTCAGACCTATGTACAGAGGCTCAACTAGAATTTTTGAAATATGCAACTTAGAAGTGGATTTATCCATTTTTATAGTACACAACAGAGGGGATAAATTTTAAGAAAAAAACGCCAATAACTCTGAAAATAATGTGAATTTTTCAAAAGTCCTAGTCCAGACTCTCTGGAGAAATCTTTACTTTATATAAGCAAAATGTTATTATTATAGAAGCATTTTTATAAAAGGAGAACATTTTGGAAAAAGATTATTCTAAGTTAATTTTTTGCCAAAATATTGTATTTAAGTAAGTTTTTTTGTCATATAATGTTCTTAAAACCATTTTATACATGTATTCTAATCTAAGTGACACTAAATATCATGAAAATTATCCATTTATGTACTCTTTTAAAATCACGATTCCAAACGTAGTCGGATACCCCTTAATGTTATATTTAAAAACTACTCGAGGTGTAAGCAGAACAGATTTTAAAAAAGGCACGTAGCTGCAACTTTTGTCCAATGGAATTCACATGAGCAGGGTTTGGGGTTCAAGTCATCCCCCTCCCATAGACCAACAAAGTTTTACTTTTTAGCATAAAGATTGCATTTCGACGCTTTCATCCATATTTTTTGTAAATATGATTCCTCACCATAAAAATAATCTGTGTACGCCATTGCTTTCACCTACAAAAATTTTCTGAAACACAGTTCATTTGATATTTTTGTTTTTAATGTAATAAATTTAAACATATTTTCTTTTTACTACATCGTTATGAAAAAAACCATTAAATAATTTGATATGTAATATCAGTGCTGGTTCATCCATTAGGCGCTTGAGGCGATCGCCCAGGGGCCCGTGACCTGGAAGGGCCCGGACTGGACTTAATCAGGGTTTCAAGTAGTAAATTTCGATCCACCAGTGCAAACGGGCCTGTAGATTTTCTGCACCTAGGGCCTAAAATTAGCTTAAATCGGCACTGTGTAATTTGAATGTACTCAGTTCTTTTTCCTCTCATAACGTAAAAAATTCGCAGTTGTACGTTCTGGTAGTTGAAATAGCTTAAATAACTAATAATTTTTAAAAATCATCCTTGCATTACAAACAGCATATGGAAATTTCGAATTCTGAAAGAACATGATTTTTGAGCTGTTGCCTCGCTCATCTGTAAAATATCTTTAACACAAAATTGTTTTTCATGGACTTCTTATTGAGATTTTTAGGAGAAACAAGTAGAGCATTGATAATAGGAGACGTCATATATTAGCTATTTATATAAAAATTCAATTAATGAGCTTTATCTCTTTACAAGGACAATTTTTTTTTTCATTTCTTTATTTGATAAATAATAAACAAAAGATTTCAGTAATTTGAGCTAAGCAGGAATTCTTTCGAGAGAAAACTACTTCTCCAAATAATATCCCTCGCAAATAAGACATTAATTTTTAAAAGTCGATGATAAGATGGCTTTCACGATGCGCTAATAGAAAATAGTTCACAATGAAAAAGTTAATTTAATAATAAAGAAGTGAAAAAATCTAGTTTTTTAAAATAAAGATTGTGTGTATCATATTTATTCAGTATATTTATGTACTTCATAAAGAAATTTGGTAATCTCAATGAAAGAGTGAGTGTTAATTATATCGTCACATTACAAAGCAACATGAGGGCTATTGGCAACGGACCACGTACTTTTTAACCTCAATCAAGTGACGAGGACGACACATGTGCTGACACCCACCCCCTCCAAACTATCACACTACGCCAACGGGAAGACTTTACCTCAACATATTTAACTTGCAATAGCTCCTCTATACAGCGAGTCTTAAGGGGTTCCAGGCTCGAACTCATGACACGCCAGCCATGACCTTAACCACAAGGGTACTATGGCTTACCTCGATGAAAGAGAACTGTGTAAGCGACTTCCCCCTGAAATCGCTTCCTCAACGTCCTGCCTACCTACAGATGTTGGAGGGAACAACGCATGACCAGAAACTTCCCATGATAAATCTAATTTATTATTATTCTTCAATCACACTAAACAACCAGAAAATAAACCACAAAAGGAAGCCCTAGGAGTGATATAAAGAAAGCAACAACCCTAAGTGGATAAGCGCAAGCAAACAGATTAATTTAACCTTAATCAATCCTAACCTATCAATTTCTAATCCACTAATTTAATACAGTAGCAAAACTCCGTCCTTAAGTCACAAGTTGCGTAAATCCTAAATCTCACCTTAATAACGCTGCAACAGATGCTTCGTTCCTTCTGCCCTACAATTACCAAACTCTAACTTTATGTACTCTAACTAATTTGCATATCAGGGTTTCTTCTTGAGAGGGATGGCTGTGAATTAAACGTGCCCAAAGATTCCCCAAGAGGATTAGTTGGTGAAGGTCACGTAAAGACCCGTCACAAGTGAGCAATTGATATTAACTCATCCTATATGATAATGCGCCTTATTATTACAAGCTCTTATAATCGGAACTTCCACCAAAAATAATTCTTTAAGCCATTCAGTGAGTGAATGAGAGTTTATTGGCATCACACTATAAGCCAACATGAGGGCTTTTGGCGATGGACCTCGTAATTTTGAATCTTGGTCACATGACGAGGTTGATACCGCGGAACTGGTATTCTTCTCTCCAAACTATCATACCGTTAGGAGGACTTTGAGCCTCAAAAAATTTAATGTGCATCAGTCCCTCTAACATAGAGGGTCTTCAGTGGTACCAGAACTCGAACCCTCGACATACCAGATCCGAGTTCGCGACCTTAACCACTAGGCTACAGCGGCCACTAAACTATTAACTCATTCGTCATTGAAAGTCAATAAAAAATTAATCTTCATAAAATATGAACTCTAGATCATAATAAAAAATCAACTCAATCTCAACAATTAAAGTATATAGTTCCATACTTTGAATTTATTGCACACGTACATTTCTTAAAATAGGGCTCTCAAGGCCGTGGTAGCCTAGTGGTCAAGGTCACGGACTCTTGGCTTGCGTATCATGAGTTTAAGCCTAAGATCCATTATGTAGAGGGGGCCTAAGTAAGTTTCATCTGTCGAGGCTCTATGACCTGTTGGTATAGAGTGGAAGTTCGGAAAGGAGTCACTTGACCATAGCTCAAAATTACGATAGCCCTCGAGCTGCTTTATAGTGCAGCGTTAATAAAAACTCTCTCACTTTAAAATAGGGCTCAAATAACCTTAATATGTTGAGTTATTGCTCATAATCTTATAAAGTACAATACCTTGTTAGTTAAATTTAATAATCTCTAATGTAGATCAAAGGACTGCCGATTCGATAAAGTCCAATTTGCAATTTATTCCATTACAATTGACGGTTACAATGCGGAAATTTCTCACAATTATCGACGAATTGGAATTACTCAAACCGAAATGAATCCCCATCGAAAAGTAATCCTCCAAACCACCAATTCATTAGGCCCTTAAAAGTCGATCAAAAGATCGCCCTTGCGAGGTGTAAACAAAAGTTCATAATGCAAGATAAATTTAATCTTCGCCGACAGATTACGCATGGAGTGCGTGTCTGAGCGAACAATAGTTATTGAAGCAGGGTGAAGAGAGAGATAGCGTCGAAAGTATCTCTGTTTCGCTACTGAAGAAGAATGAAAAAAATCTTTCCACCGCTGAATGAGAGAAAGAAGAAGAAAGAGTTGGAAAGAGGGAACGAAGCAACCTTTTGCTGAGGAGTCAGAGAGTACGAAATTTCCATAGCATTAGCATTTTTATGCTAATCGTCGAAAGACTAGAAGCTAATTGAGTAGCGGAAAAGGATTTTCTTCAGACAGGAGGAATTTTTATCCTTTTCTCTTTCCACAATAGGAAAAGAATTCGAATTTTTTTCCCCCTTCACCCCTTCATCTGCTTTTTCGACCCCGGACTTTTATGAGAGCGCAGGGTATTTTTGATCAATTTTGTTTCGGTATTAAATTAAAGCGCTAATTTGAGAGAACTATTAATAGAATTACTTTGGAAGCAGCTTTATAGGAAATGTAGTTGGACTTGAGTGAATAGTTACTTTGGATTAGTAAAAAGTTAAGAAAGTTTTGATGTAATTTGTATTTGTTCGATACAAGTTATTTTGAACTAAGTAAAGTTCGTCTTTAATTAAACTATTATAAAAGTTAATAGGCCTTATACAATGGTAATACAAGTTATAAAGTAACGATAATACGTTAAACTGACAATCAGGTGTAAGATAGGTAGCTTATTCGAGATTATGCAGGTTTATTGTATAAATTAACAAGCATGTCACAGATGTTATTGCATAGCCATTATTGGAGGATATGTATTTGGATGAGATCCTATAAAGCAAGTTTAACCCTACCTCATCGCCCTAAGTCTGTAATAGCTTCAGAAAACACAGCAGTCAATTAACTTTTTTGTTAATATATATATTTATTATACAACATATATATTTATAATATATAATACATATATATATACCTATTATTTTGAAAGCAATACATACTTTCATTATATTAGTTGTTAATAATGTTGACTTATCAATTTAAGCTCTTTACTGGAGTCATGATAAGATTCTGCAGAAAAAAAAAAGTATTGCTTTTATTTTTGTAATGACGCTAACTAAAAACTTAAGTCTCGTTCTTCATTAAGAAAATAAATTTGAATAAGAAAGTGAGAAAATTTGAATTAAAAAAAAGGAAATAAGAAAATTTGAACAATTTTCTAAAATTTATACAAAAAGAAATATAATATATAAAAAAATGTATAAAAGTTCTCCTTTGTATTCGTTTTACTGATACCAGTTTTCGAGTTTTAATATTAAGGAGATCGTGTTGATAGAATAGTAAAAAAATTAACTGAACCTCTGAAAAATGTTTCTGCAAAATTTTATGAAAAGCAATTGGTATTAAATACATATGAAAAAACTAATGAAGAAAATGCATTACATTTTGTAGCATATGAAATCCGCAATAATAAATTTTCACAAAATAATTCTTATTATTCTTGAAAAATGTCACAGTAAAAACAAATAATGAAAATTATTTTATATATTATATATATATTTATATTTTATATATTTTAAATATTAACCTAATTTATTCTTATAAAAATATATGCTTGAAAAATAATAAACTCTTAATATTTATCCACCTTACCTCTCATGGTTTAATTTTGAAACTTAAAATGAATAATGTAATACGTTTTAGAGTTTCTGAATCCAGCCAATTGATACCGTAATTAATTGGCTGAAATAATTGGCACTGCGTTGAAAATACAATTGTTTGTATTAAATCTTTCATATTTTCTTTCTTCTTTTGCTTAGGCTCTTTTTATGCTTAGGCATTAATATTTGTAAATCAATCACTGCTCATAGCTCAATTAATAGCATAAAAATCTCCACTTATTAATTAACTATAAAGATTGGGTCACTTTTTTCCAAAACTGCAAATTAAACTTAACGTTCCTTTCCTCTGTAAATAAAACAAATAGGAACACTTAGTAAAAAATAAGTTTTTATAATTCAGTGGACTACTTTTCGTACACAGAGTAATTTATATATGAAAGTCTATTTTTTAAAAAGAATAAATATTTTTAACGTTCAAATTGTACTATCGATGTTTTTCTAGAATTAAACTTTTTGAAGGACAATTTACATTATTTCTCTATTTTGTTTTGAAAATTTTATCAGATTTTAGAAAATTTAAATCCAGCAAAAAATTAACGTCATTTAAGGAGTTTTACAACTTTTTTTTTAATCTCAAAATGCGACTAGTCTAATATAGAAAGTAAACAAAAAATTGGTTAATATAAGTTTTTTTTTTCTTTTTTACCAAAAAAACAAGTAATATAAATTTTTTTAAAGTCAATTTCGACTTAGATCAACAAGGAAAAATATTTTTTTTAAATACTTTTTATTAAATAATTACAATTAATATAAATGTGTATACACATATGACAGAATCACAATATTAAGTGGAAAATAGAAAGCGATTTTCAATTTTCCTTTCTATATAGGGTGTTAACAGCGGCACACAAAAGGGGGGGTGTCCAAGGGGTCCGGACACCCCCCTCATAGCCCTTGATTTTTTTTCGATTGGTTAAAATCCTATGTACATATTTCGTAAAATTAATTATGTATTTGTTATTAATAATTAATTTTATTAATTAATGTTAATTATTTATTCAATAATTAATTTTGTATTGTTTTTATTCCCAAAAATCGACAAAATCAAAAGAATATGTTGGGTGGCGTATTGGAGCCTGATACCAAAATGGTGGACTTTTGACCCTGGACACCCCTCTTGAAAAATTTTTGTGTACTCTACTGGGTGTTAAACTATTATTTTTGTTTGCTACTATTTATTCATTCATTAAATTTAATTATTCCAATAAAATAGTATAGTGAAAAGAAATCACATTCTCAGAAATTAGGCAATCTTAGGTGGGATTTGGACCCACGACCTTTGGATTAGAAGTCCAACGCGCTATCCATTAAACTTCAGGTTCACAATATGAGCGATTTTCCTTTTTATATAGGGTGTTGGACTATTATTTTTGCTTTGTTTCTATTTATTCATTAATTAAGTTTAACTAATAAATTAAAATATTTGAAAAAACTATATTAACATCAAGTGTCATCCACTACAAGTTTAAAATATGTATTTGAATTTGAGTGGATGAATAGAAAGTATTTTATTAACTATTTGAAAATTTGAGCAAGATATATATATATATATATATATGGAGGGTGTGAACCAATAGTAGGAATTGAAAAAAGAGAAGAAAATTTTTCAAAGAATCTTATTGTACCAGTTTTTAAGTTACTGATTTAATTAATGAAAAATGTTAGATCATTACTTTGATGTAATTTATTTAAGTGTTCTCAATCAATCTTTTTTTTAAGAAAACTGTGCTTCTTAAAAAGAAAATTATTATTTAAATTGGACCTTTATCATTATTTTATTTCTTGAGCAATACTTAGTCCAATCAAGGCAGAAGCGAGAGAAAAAAAGCCATATATTAAAAGTCTTTATAACTTACACAAATTGAATAAAATAATTATAATTTTTTTAACACAACATATGTCTGCAGTATATTAACACATCTTCTCAAAATTTTCTGTTGTTATTGTGTGTTTTTTTATCATGGGTTACATATGAAATACAAGTGTGGAAGAACAGAAACATACAATACAAACAAAAGAATATAGACATTTATTACAAATGATGATCCCAGCATATAACAGAAGGGGTGCGCTGCTTTCCATTTGAGACGGGAATTCATTACAGGCGAAAGTTCGACTTCTTTTCCCGAAGAATATACAACTATGCCTTACTCGGAATTCGAACCCGAACCCACTCGGTTACAAGCTGAGGATCATATCCACCATACTGGCTGGACGGCAAGAAAAGTTTTCTCTTTTATCAGCTATAAGCTTTGAGACATTTTTTACGGATATAAAAACACATAACTAGTGTGAGTACATTAATAAATACTAGGTAAAGTAATAAGTTTTGAAATATTAGTGAAAAAATACACATTTAAACTGTAAATCGGGAAAGTATTGTTTTATTTCTTAATGCAGTTTCAGCCGTAATGTTGTGAATGAGTTCACGTCACATTATAAAGCTACTCGAGGGCTATTGTCGACGGACCTTCTAATTTTCAGCCATGGTCAAGTGACGATGATAACTCCTGAGCCGGGACCTCCCTTTCCGATCTTACACACCACACCGACGGAAGAAGTTTCAGCCTCGACGGATTTATCGTGCATCGGACCCCTCCACACGGTGGAATGGCCGCGATAGCCGAGTGGTATAGGTATGGGATAGTGGCTTGCCTTGTCACGAGTTCGAGCCCAGTACTACTAAAGACCCGCAGTGTAGAGCAGCGATGCACGTTAAATCTGTCGAGAGCTGAAACGTCCTCCCGTTGGTGTGGTGTGGTAGTTAAGAGAGGGGGTGCCAGCTCAGGTGTCATCCACGTCACTTGAGCATGGTTCAAAATTACGTGGTCCGTCGCCAACGGTCGCCACGGTGGATCTTTAGCGTTATTAAGCTCTAACTTATGACACGCCAGCCACGAGTTCGTGACCTTCACCACTAGACAACAGCGACTAACCGAAATGTTTGGAAAAGGATTCAAATAAACAACTAGGGAGAAAATTTTATAAATATGAACAAATAATTAATTGATATATTTTACGGTGCCAATTTATTCAAATAAATTTTAGATATACAAATATTTAAAAAAAGCCACTCATCATCCAAATAGGCCGATTATCCTTCGAAAGAATTCCAGTTATTATTCTGAGCTTTTTGGGATCAAAATTGAAAGTTTTAGAGAATAATGTATTTATAATGACTTTTAGTTGTGTGTGTGTAATTATATTCCTTTCAAAATAAATATCTCTGCAACAATTTTTTTGTTGTTGTTGTTGAATTGTAACATTTTAGAACATTTGTCATCACCAAATCAAGATGGCGAATTATGTGCTCAAGCTAAAATTCTCATATCAACAAATCTGTTTTCATAACAAAAAAAGTCACTAAAATAAGTATTATGGAAATGAACTCATTGATTTTGGCGACACGAGTAAATTGTTCATTTGCCAGCAATGAAGTAAAATTCACAACTAAACTTGTCGATTTTGATTGAAAAATTGGTCGCCAAAATAGTAAGTATGGAAGTGAATTCCTTGGCTTTGGCGACAAATTACTTTCGCCAAATACAAATCTCAGCAGAAAATTTGATTATTAGATAAAAATAAATAAATACAAGTAAACCTAATAAAGCCTTTATTTGCACTAGCACCTGATATAGAATAAATTACCACATCCGTGAACGGACGGACCCTTTTTGCAAATTTAATGGCGCTAATAAAATTAATTTAAACAAAAATGTTAAGTTAGCAGTTAAAAATCATAAACTCCAAAAAGAACTCATCATATTTAAAATCAAGTTCGAAAATTTTTGATTCGATCTACATAAATGAAGAACACATAAATCAGCTTGACCTGTTTCCAACTGCAGACTCATAATGCCATCCCGCCTTTGGAAAAACCCATAGAAAAACTTTCAACTGTTTATAGCGAACGCATTAAAACATTAATATATGATAATGAATTGATGAACTTATTCTCAATGCTTTTTCTTTCTGCCATCTATAGGTCATTAGCAAATGCTCTTTTTTTTTTTAAATTAGCGTAATGAATAATTCAATCGTTTATATTCATTCACAAATTCTACTTTTTTACTCGTTCACTTTCACGTTCATTCATAATTTGATCTCAAGATTTAGACGTAATGTTTCAAGATTGTGGGGAGATAGGTGAATGGGTTTTCGTCTCTTCTTACTCTATTGCTTTTTTTTAGGAATTCAATGGACTGCTTATTAATTTGGATTGATTGTAAATTATATTTATGAACACCAGAGCACGCTTTCTAAACTTTTATCGTAAATAGCTCTTTGAGTCATTTTAAATTCTTGAATCACAAGTTATCGTTGCTGCATTTTATTCCTGTAGAATTTTGTTCGAAGTTAAATGTTAGTTTTTGAGTACGTGCATTTTACCCTCAAAATTTCAAATGTGACTGACTTCGGAAACTGGATTTTAAAAATGCGTGTAAATGGATTTTTTTTCCCAATTTCAAATATTAGTTCACATTCTCCCTAAATATATTTATTCATATTTATATCTTGTTCAAATGTTCAATCATTAATAAAATACTTTTTATTCATCCACTCAAGTTCAAATACATTTTTTAAAACTTGTAGTGGATGACACTTGATGTTAATACAGTTTTTTCAAATATTAACTCATTAGTTAAACTTAATGAATGAATGAATAGTAACAAACAAAAATAATAGTTCATATATAGAAAGGAAAGTAGTTACTTGTGTCCCTGTAGCGCATTGGATAGCGAGTTGCAGTTCAAAGGTTGTGGGTTCGAATCTTACCTGAAATGGCCTAATTTCTGAGAATGTGATTTTTTTTACTATACTGTTATATTGGAATAATTAAATTTAAATATTTGAATAATTTTATTAAATTTAAACGTTTGATTTAAACATTTGCTTTAGTGTACCTAATCATGTACATTAACTTTCATATTCAATTTTCTTACATTATACTGGTGTTTACCATACATTTAATTCACAAAAAACCGATTTCTATGCATAATCCAACATGAAACTTTTAAATAGTTTCAATTTATAAAAGGAAAAAATTTTCGCTCTCCGTTCGGATCAGTATGCCTCATAAGGACTCAATAGAAAAATTCCAGAAAGCTAAATATTGTAACAATTTTACGATCGTAAAAATTCAAAGCACCACAAGTTTGTTAAAAATTGTTTTTTTTAAAAAAAAAACGTAATTCTATCTCTCTCTCTCTCAGTACATTCTAACACACAATATAAAATAAATCCTACCAGGTATTGAATTAACTTTCACAAGTTAAAGGTATTCGACTACGTTAGAAACCGTGATTTTGTAAAAGCGTATAAATGGATAATATTTCTGATATATAGAGTCGGTTAGATTAGAAAAGGTATATAAAATTGTTTTAAGAATATTATTAAAATAAAAAATTATTTAGGTATAATATTTGGACAAAAAAATGAACATAGAATGACCAATATTCAAAAAAATTCTCCTTTTATGAAAAATGCTTTTATTATATAGTAATATTTTGCCTATATATAGCTCAGATCTCTGTACAGAGGCTGAACTAGAATTTTTGAAATATACAACTTAGAAGTGGATTTATCCATATTTTACGACAACAGAGGGGAGACATTTTAAGAAAAAAACGCCGATAATTATTTTAATGGGTAGTAACTTTGAAAATAATGTGAATTTTTCAAAAATCCTAGTTCAGACTCTCTGGAGAGGTCTTTACTTTATATAAAGCGCAAAATATTATTATTATAGAAGAATTTTTTATAAAAGGAGAACGTTTTTAAAAAAGATTATTCTAATTTAATTTTTTGCCAAAATATTGTATTTAAATAAGTTTTTTTTGTCTCATAATGTTCTTAAAACCATTTTATACATGTATTGTAATCTAAGTGACACTAAATATCATGGAAATCATCCATTTATGCGGTTTTTTTTAAATCACGGTACCGAACGTAGTCGGATAACTTAATCTTTTTTAAAAATTCGGTTTATTAAAAAACGTATTTGAAAAAAAAAATCCTTATTTTAAAAAATACGGGTATTCCTAGTTTTAAATGCTTACAATTCATTTTATAAAGGTAGCATAAGGTACGATTACATAGAAAGTTACGATTTCCGAGTATTTTAACAAAATTGTCACAAATTTTAAAGAAAATTACAATGTTTAAAACAACTGGATACCTTCAAACAGAGAAAGAAAAATCGCTTACATTATTTTAATCTAATGATAATAAAATTCCAAATTTTGAGATTAACAACATGAATAATAATTAGAAACACATTTACATACATCAAAAAAATAACAATTAGAAATATTGCAAAGTTATATATTCCTTCAATATAAAGCATTTGGGATAATGAAAACATAATACAGCTTAGAAATATTTTTGAAATGATTGAATATCGTTTTATAGGTACAAGTAAGCCCTTTTTAATTGAATGATACACATTTATTAGTAATCTCTACTAATTCATACATGCCATTTAAATGTTCTTAATAATTTTAATTTTTAAAAAATGGGGTTAAAAAGAAGTATGTTCCTTTTATTTTTTATTGAAACTGACAAAATCCATTAACTGACTTCTATCCATTTTGTCTCATAAGATGTTACTTAGTAAGTTAAGCAAAAAGAGAGAAGGAGATGCCTAACCATAAAACTAGTTAAAACATTCTTAAAAAAAGCATTCAAATAACTTCCGTTTCTCATATAAAGAAAATCTTTAAAAATTATATGATGAAAAATTCAATATGCCTTATAATCCACCGTATAACGCTTATTTGTGATTTCAAACAACATTTTTTAATTTTTAAGTACATTCGCCTTATCCCTTTGAGACCCAACTTGCCCGATCGCGCGGGTTAGATATTCTAATGCGTTTTTGCTTCTGGAATAGTCGTAAGTAAGAAAATTCCGAATCCAACGATTGAGGAGGTTTGCAAAAAGTATTAAGAATCAGTTTTATCAACAGACGATGGTTGTGGTCCATGTTTTACTTTCAGCTGGCAAATCTAGCTTTGTTTTCAAAAACAATGAAAACACGTATCGATACATTTCTAATTATTTAGATATAAATTTTTGTATTAATGTTTAAATATAATTGTAAAATAGAACAAAATATTAACTATACTCTATTAATGTTGCTTGTAGGACTCTAGATTTCGTTACCCGCATGATCGTGCGGGTTGGGCGTTACTTGAGTCACTGCAGCTATACTGGTAGGTTCTTGCCATGTGAGTTTTCTTTTCTGTTTCAATAATGTTGATAGAAGCCTAAATAAGAAAGAAATATATTATTATATAATTAAAATCATATTTTCTTGGGGTTCACCATGGGTGAGAACATTTTTTTCTCTCTCTGGTTCTTTTTTGCAATTAATTTTCTCTTTCGTACATTTGATGAGAGGTATGGAATTTTCATCCTTTACACAGATATCTGCACATTCATATCTCTCCCCCCCACCACCACCACCAAAAAAAATCTTAGTTTTCCGGTGAGAGTTTGTATGGTGTGGTTTAAATATTTTATTATTTTTTTAAACAATAAAAAAAAATTTTATTACGTTTTATTATTTTTCATGGAATATTGTGCTAACTTTTATCCAAAAATTTTTTAAACATTCTCAAAGGAGAAGAATTCTCGTATAAGAAGAAATTTTGCAACTGATGAATAAATCAGATTGAACTCTTAAATCAGAACTTAGTGATTTCTCGGATGAAGACAATGCTGTGAACAAAAAACATATGAATCGCGTATACTGGAAGGAGAATAAAGTTCAGATGAGAGCAATGAAGAAACACATGGAAATATTTGAAATGGAAAGACAACTTTGAATCATTCTTTACCATAAAAGTCTCTTGAGCCCATTCATTTCATTGTTTTAGTTGTTACAAATTTTTGGTTTCTGTGCAAACAAGATGCAAGATCAAATAAAACTCCTCCAAAAATCAAAGTGGATCGCTTAAAATTTAAATTAGAGATAATTGAAGCGTTAGCAGCCGCACCACCTACTAACAACAGTATTTTAACTGATTATGAAGATAACAGTGCTGTAATTCCACTCGCAAAAAGATCGAAGTGTTATAATCCACCTGCTATACATATCACGCCTGTTATCCTGGCTATTCCAGGATAAAATACTTGACATGTATAGCCCTTTTCGATGTGTTGATGACATTTCAAAGCCTCGCATGTGCAGATTTGAAAACTACGAAAGCAGTTCGAAAACATGTTGCGAAAAATGCAATGTTTTTTTTTATATACTTGTCAAAAACAAAACGTGTTTTAAGGAATTTCATTGTAAATAAATAATGAGTCATTAAAAGAATTCATTATACATCAATAATTTCCTCACTTATAACAATTTTAATTGAATTAAAATTGCTTCTATCAAATTACAGCTAAAAATGTATAACTCGTAAAATTTCTTAGATGACCTGTTTCACACATAAAGCCCATCCTGCACGATCGTGCGGGTACCGTCTACGTTCCAGGGGGTGGGGGAGCGGGATTTTTTTTATTATTTTTCCCGGTGTCATTGGGGTCAACATAGTAATAATAACCAGAAGTAATTAATATTTAAAGATAAAAATCTTGGGTATAACGCGGATTCTTTCTTTACAATAAATCCTGAAATGTACACTCTTATGTTTTAAAGTGTAGTATGTGAGTAGATAATAAATACATGAAAAGTTAAAATAAACCTAGCATAATCATAAAAGTATTTAAAAAAATATAGTACATCTAACAATCTAGATGGAATCGAAGATGATTCGGTGATGTGCCTAAAGATATAATGGAAGACAAATAGGACAAAGATTTCATGTTATTCGAGAATAAACATTTTTAAGGCACGTCATTTCTGCTGAACAAACAGTATTTAGATATACATTTGGACCTCTATTTAACGAAGTCGCTAAATCCCGAAAAAAAAGTTCATTATTTGGAAAATTCGTTATACAGAGGTTCACCTTTCAATATACTTTATAAACTACACACATAAAACAATTATTTTTAAATTCACAAACACTATATATTGAGAAAAATAATTATTCCCACCATTTTGTATAAATTGATTTCTATTTATTTGATATAGGTGTATACCTTAACCATAAAAAAAAAAGAAAAGACAAAGACAAATTGCAGGGAAAACAAGAAAAAAGAGTGTCAAGGAATACACTATATTTTCAACATTAAGAAAATAATTTTATATTAAAATTAATGAATTTTAAGCATGTTTTCTATTTTAAAGTACACAAAAAATTTTAAGCATACATTATTTTATAACTTAACTACTAAAACGTGTTAAAAGAGAGGATAACTTGAAATGTCCAGAAATATTTTAAAAATAGGGAGGACAAAAAATTGTATCACAAGAAAAAACGTTCGCTATATAGAAAATGCACTTCACTTTTGGGAGGTTATTTTATGAAAAAAGTCGTGAAATATTCTTTGTTCCATGAAAAAGTTCACTATATAGGAAAATTCGCAATACAGAGGTTCGTAATATGGAAGTTTGACTGTACATAGAAATTTACATTGATTATATTCATCTTTTCTTTATTTTTAAAGCTGTCATTATTTTATCCACCGTATTACATTCACCTGTAAAATAACTTAATTTTAGTGTCAGAAGTGAGCTTTATATACCCTGAAATATACAGTACTACATTATAATACGTTGATACATATACGGATAAGTGTCTTAAATCTTAAAAAAAATATCTATATGTTGAATTGTTGACAGTACTTTACCTGTTTTTTCAAATGAAAACAACACTGATTATCGTTAAAATATCTAGTATTCCTATTACTATGTATATTTATAAACTAAATTGCAATTTAAACATCCTCTATGCTAACGGATTCAAAATTATATGAAAATAATTTTTTTTTGTTTTATAAATTATTTTCCTTGCAATTTAGAAACAGGAATGACGTCAAACGCCTGTAGTTAATCATATGATTATATCATTAGGATTTTTTCCCTTTTTTGTATTTTTCTGGAATGTTTTAAATATTTAACATCAAACTTTGAAAACATAATTCCAATATGATTTCTTACAGATTTATTGCAGATATATGCTGTTGTGTATGTGTAATGTAGTATACAAGTTTGATTTGGGTACAATTTAATTATTGCAAATGATACCTGGAGCTTTTGGGCAACAATTCATGATATTCATGTATCTTTTGATGTGAAAATTGTGCTTAAATTTATCATACTTTCCGATTTTAACCTTTAAGTGAAAGCATTATCTTATATATAAATTTGAATTATTGTATATTTTTTTTGTATAATTCTCCTTTTTGGATAATTCGATCTAATGACTTGAATTTTTGAAATTTTTTGTTTCTTTTGTCAAGTGGATATCTGCTGTGTATGGATTTTGAAAAAATCGACTTACAAAAGGAACGTTACGGGAGCGTTATAGATGAAAATTTCAGCTTTTTTTACAGTTACATCCACAGCTTAAAAAACACAGCTTAAAATTTGGCTTAAACATCCACAGCTTAAAATTTGGCAAGCATATTTCTATTGTTTAGTAGAAATTCTCTAAGAAACGGTTTTACGGAAATCGAATCCCAAGGGGTGGGATTACGGGGATGTAAAAGATCTTTATATACCGTTTTAGAAATTCAAATCCTGTTATTTTTAAATCCTGAGGCGAGGACTATAAAAGTGTTTTTGAATACAATTAGAAGCGTAATGCTTATAATTAGATATAATGAATTTTAAAAAATATGTGCAGTCATACATTATCACGAAATACCCTGTGAAGCGGGCTGGTAAAGGCTAATACTTTATATAAAAAAGCAAGAATTAAAAGTATTCTTCTTACATTCTACATACCATCATACTTGAGTAATTATGTAATTTTTGATAATACTTCTTTTTAAAACGAAAAAAAAGTTAATTTATCGTAAATTAATTATAAATTTTTTCAAAGCTACGGTTGTAATGTTACCATTTTCCCTTTTTTTTCACTTCTAGTTAATCCAGATTTTTTTGTTCCTGTTACCAGTAACAAAGTTCGAAAGAAATGCAGGCGTAATTTTTACCACATTTATACAATATGGGGTGGCATCAACTTCCGTCACGTAATTGGTACGTGCATAAGTACAATATGAAACAGAAAAATAGACAAGGCGAAAAAAATTCTATCAAAATTCTCGGCTTTCTTAACTGCTCAACTTAACACACTCCGGAGATACTGTGTAATTATTTTCTTTTTAAAGATTTATTTTATTTGTTTATTTTGTCACTTTTTTCTTTCTCTCCTTGTTGTGTTCCGAACTTGAGACTCTTTCCATTCCTTGGGGTGGAACTCGTATCGCAGGTGCTTACTCAATTTCGGATACACCCTAGGCTTTTTGTTTTTAACCGTATTGACGCCCACGTATGTTTAGGTCTGCCAGCGGTCACTGAAAAGTCTTTGGCAACTGTAGAGATGAAGATGATTGGATAGTTCTGTTGTTTGAAGCCGATTGACATGACGATAATTTAGATTCTTTTTTTTTTTTTTACTTTTTATTTATTTATTTTTTAAAAAAAATTATCAGCTAACATTTAATCGGTTGACATCAATAAAAATTGCACCAGCCATAAAATATCTCATTAAGAATTTTCTGAAGCCGTTGAAGTCTTTTGACATAAAGAAATATACAATTAAGGTATCCGACTACGTTCGGAACCGTGATTTTAAAAAAGTGCGTAAATGGATAATTTTCATGATATTTAATGTCACTTAGATTAGAATACATATATAAAATTGTTTTAAGGACATCATGACAAAAAAAATTATTCAAGTACAATATTTTGACAAAAAAATAACTTAGAATAACCTTTTTTTCAAAAAGTTCTCCTTTTATAAAAAATGCTTCTATAATAGTAATATTTTGCTGCTTAAAGACTTCTCCAGAGAGTCTAAACTAGGATTTTTTAAAAATTCACATTATTTTCAGAGTTACCGCCAATTGAAATAATTAACGGCGTTTTTTTCTTAAAATTTCTCCCCTCTGCTGTAATAAAATATGGATAAATCCACTTCTAAGTCGTATATTTTAAAAATCCTAGTTCAGCTTCTGTACAGAGGTCTGAGATATATGCAGGCAAAATATTATTATAATAGAAGCATTTTTCATAAAAGGATAATGTTTTGAAAATTGGTTATTCTTTCATTTTTTGTCAAAATATTGTACTTAATTAATTTTTTATTGTAATACTATTCTTAAAGCAATTTTATATACGTTTTCTAATCTAAGTGACACTTAATATTATAAATATTATCTATTTATAAGCTTTTGAAAAATCACGGTTCGAATGTAGTCGGATACCTTAATGAGAATATTTTGTTTGTTACAAAGTGTATTAAATGATACCGTAAAGTTCTTCAACTTCGTGCTCTCTTCTGTAAGCGGTTTTTGAAAATGTGCACTGAAATTTTAGATACATCTATTTTTTTAACGCAATAGATGCGTTTCCAAAGAATATGTGTAAAAATATATTATATCTGAGGATATATAGAAGATTAGTTCCAGTCCTAAGAAAGCAGCAAAAATAATACAATAATCCATGAGGCTTTCGCGTTATAAGCGTATATATATATATGAATAATACAAAATAAATTATCATTTGAAAAGGAGGAGAAATAAGTCACTAATTTATGAACGGAAAACGTAGATAAAATAATACGAGTTACCCATAAGCTTTCATTCCTTAACACTTTTTGAGATAGTTTCCGTTGTTGTTGTCTTGTCCATGCAGTGCTAGAATTGTCCATGCAATGAAATCAAATGGCATGGAAGGCGTCCAAAATGGCCCTTGCTGTGTCGATGGCATTTGAAGAATAAAGCGGTTGATACTCCATGGTGTCTAGGTCTATTTTATGGAATTTACCCAATATAGAAGGACAATTTAAAATATAGTTAGGAAAAAGATGAATGTCAGGACAGTTAGGACAAGTATATGATAACATCTTTGACCATCAGGGGTTGTTTTCATCTCTTTGAAGTGTGACTATTTTGGTTGAAACTACGTGGTTTCAATTAAGATCTGGAATGAAGAGCTTCTTGACTGGATGGGAGGTGAGTTCACGTCTGGCTATTGCGTAAAACCGCAATATTACTACTATCACTAGAAATGTCTTGGTTATTGTCTTCGTACTGTATTGGCGAAACTCTCTCTAAACTCTTTTGCATAAAATTTGGACTAGCCTCCTCTAGTGCCGATGTTTCAGGTTAATTTAAGAACAAATTCAGTAATTAATCGTTATGCTTGTGTTTTGGCTATGCCGTTGTATGTATTGGTTCGAGCATCAGTTTACTATCTCCTTGTCGTGTATCATTCTAAGGTTTGTTTATTCTTTCAAATATCTTAAACTTCGCGTTTGGTATCGTGAACTCATTATCTTGATATTCACAAAGCAGACAAAACTCCATATAAAGGCTGTACAATACGGGAATTCTCACAAAAGGAAATCGCATTACATTTTTTGTCTCCATTGTCGCAGTTATAAAAATAAAAGCAAAACACAATTTTTTTTTAGAGTGTGGGTTAATCGTGATAAATTAAAATAACTTGTGTAAAAACATAATTTTTTTTTTCTGATTCGTATTAAATCAAAATCGTGTTGAATAAGTTCGTGCAAAAACAGAATTGAGTGTACATATCAAAATATTTTGACATTAAAATTTATATTGATGAATTATTACTTATAGTACAAAATACTTTAGTTTAAAGACGACAAATTTAAATAATTCTACTGCCCAAATTTGGGTGATATAATGATAAATGAAATTTGCGCATCATAATTCTATTAAATTAAATCACAAACGGGAAAAATAAACTTACTTCTAGATTACATTTATACATTTGTAACAATTATTTATATTATATGCTTGATTACGAAAAAACTAATGGATATTTAGCACAGTTTGTATGCTAATTAAAACCGATAAGCCAACCAAAAGCTACATAACTTCTAAAAAATTCAGGTACTGAAAATTTTACGTTTGTTTTAAGAAAAAAAATATTGAAAGTAAAACTTTTTTACTGTTTAGAAGCTTAAATTTTTATTTAGATAGATGTTTACTTTTTTTGTATAATTTTAATTATAATCAAAATAATTATAAACTGTTTATACAGATAGTAAAACACTTTTCAACTAACCCTCAATGATGGTGTGACAAATCCTGCTTGAGATTTACTCTTTTTCACAAGGGTGGGCATTAAGTTGATCACGATCGACCAGAGGACTGCCAAGACATTTTGGGGTGACCACCTGAAGAATAGTAGTTAGTAATTATGTACCGAAATATTCAAGATTGGCTGTTAGTATGCTGACTAAGCCTTCTCTATTGATTATAACTATAAACACTAACTTTAGATGAAAATGTTTTACTTTTTAATGTATTTTGAATTTTTTCGTAACAAATACATTATTTGATATTATTATATTTCTTGGTATTATTATTATGCTTGTATCTTGCGTTTTGCAAACGTGGTCTCAAAAGCGTAAACTTATTTTATTGTAGTTATGTACTAGGTAAATACATATTCCGTTTATTGTTAAATTATATAAATACTATAGAGAACGTTTTCTTAGCTCATCACACCTACATCACTAGTAGACCGTAACACCTTGAAACAATTAGAAGTATCCGGGAAAATTTACTCGTCTCTGTTCTTTTAAATCACTTGTACAATGACTTCTTAAGACTTCTTGTGTGAAATTATGAGTCTTTATACAAAAGTTCGCCCCATCTGTGAATCTTTTATGTTGTCAGTATAGCATACGTTGTCAAATACTAGTACAAACATTGACCCATAACAAATACATGTGTGTGACTCACAGTTTCACAAACCTATGGACAAACCGACTCAACCTAGGCCTACACACAGAAGATAATCATAGCATAATAATACAGTTTTGTCACTGTTACCATTTAGCATATAGTTTTAAATTCCCAGTTCTTTGAAAAATATATACAGGATAACCGTTAAGTATTAAAAAAATTTCTTGTAACAGGATCTTACTGAAATCGAGTAAAATCCACCACCTTCCTCGAAGCCTGCTCCTAATTAGCCCATGACTCCTTTAAACGTCCTTGTACTAAAATTGGCAAACTTATTTAAAACTAATTGATTATTTTAAAATAAACTGAATTTTCGGATGAAAAGCTCACAATTAAATTTTGCATCAATATTTTTCTCAAACAATAGAATCTTTTCATTACCTTTTCTTTTTAAGAAATAATTACAAAAATACATTTTAGTGCAAAATTGTATTTCTTCTAAAATTTTAAATTTCATGTGTGCAACGTGATTTATACATTTGTATTATTATGTTTTATCCTTCAAGTTTAAATAATAAACTTATACTCTAGTTTTTCCCCAAACATCTCCAGAACAAAATACTGTTGGACAACAAGAGTATATTATCACAGAAATTCTAATTTACTAATTTTTTTATCATGACAAGTACTCATATTCATTTTTTAAAAAAAGTTTTCTGCAAGTCTTTTATATGAAATCAGAAAATTTATAAAGATAAACATTTATTTTAATCACTGGATGTATCAACCTCTTCCCCCTTCACGGCTGTCAACTTATCAAAAGTTATAAATCCGATAATTCAAAACTATCGAATAAAAAAAAAATTCGCACGAACTTTATTTTAAAACGAGCAGCATCAAGATACGTAACAGATACGATCAGACATATCTCAGTTTGCATTTCCGTTCGCGTTACGCATGGAGTAAATACAACCATTCAAAGACATACATAGTATCCATTTCGGCCAGGCTGCTTCAAGTTAACTTGTTGATACAAGCACACGCATCATCAGTTTCAATGCACTGCGTAGGTTGGTTATCGATGAATTAACAGTAGAAATTGCGAAGCGTTTGGAAGTAACAATGCCAAGTAAATGTATTCATTGTTTAAAGACGTTCTGTCTTATGGGACCCATTTCATATCTTCACAAGCGAGGAAGAATGATATCCTTCAGACATTCAGCATACTTCCGCTATTGGGTGTGATTTATGCATCGAATTTGACGATCTGCTTGATGAATTGAAAGGATGGATTTCATCGAGGTTTAATATTTCCTCATATTCTTTCAGAAATAAAAAGATGAAAAGATTGGCTGCGTGATATCATTATCATATTGAACTTGTTCTGCAATTTACTGGATTGGTAAGGTTTTGTTTGGGTTTTGATTAATGCTGCCTTGTTGGACCCAATGCCCTCAGCTGAAAAGAATCATGTGAGTGGTAATCCATTGTATTATTATACACAAAGGTCTTGTGAAAGTTAGGGTAACCATTGATTTGAGTTTTAACCTAACTAAGAGAGATGTTTCAAAAACCATTAGAGGTCGATGGATTCAAGTTTAGTTTTGTTTATTTGAGTTTAAGATATGTAATATTGCAAATTATATGATTATTTTTAGTCAGGGTTTCTTCAAGTGTGGGGCATGCCCCCCCCCCCCCCTAGAGTGGGATGATATACCTACTTGGGGGGGGGCGATCATATTGAAAAGTAGAAATTAAAAGATAATTTTAAAAAATTATTAATTTCTGAAAGGAATTTAAAAAAACATTCTGACATAATGAAAAATAAAATACGCATTTACAATGATACAATACACTTATAAATGTATCAGTGCGGCACATTGTACTTAATAATTAATTTATCAATACTAAGTTAAAAACAAGTTTAATAATTACTAGTGACTCCCATGGGCTTTTCATATACAAAATTATGTACAAAATTAAATATTTATGTTGATAATTTGTACGGTTTATAATTAAAGTTGTGAGTATAGTTTTAACGTCAAAGCACATTATTATAGTATTCAATATATTATTATTGTAGGAAGGGGGCTCAGTGAAAATTATGATTGAAAATTGGGTCGAAAATATTGAAAGTTTGAGAAGCAATGTTCAAAGTAAAGTCTGTGAAAAATTACTTTTCTTTTACCAATAGATATATCACTTGGAGATTCTTATAGGCTTTTATACTTAAATCATCACATTTCATTAATCATAACTATGCATTGTGGAGTTGTTTACACTAAAATTAAAATATTATTCAATGAAAGCATATATATTTTATGTTATTGTTATAATTAATTGCATTGGCATAGCTAACCCTGAGTGGGCCCTGTATCTGAATTCCTTGTCGCTCTTTTTTGGGTCCCCTTAACATTTGACGACTTTTTGCTTACACATTTTGGGCCCCAGAAGCTTGACTCGTATCATTGATACGGCTGGTATGACGGTAGCTACGCCCCTGATTAATTAAATATATATTTGTAAATCATTTCAAAAATTTTATTCGACCAAGAAATTTCTTACCGTTATTCTGCTAATTCGTAATGTTAACACTGCTCTAACATGCATTATAAATTCATGTAAAAATTATATTGAATTAAACATTAAAGATGGCACAAAAATATACAATTAACAATAACTATAACATAAAATACATTCATGTGCATGTGTGCATTTTTTTTTCTAAAAGCATGGCCTTTTATAAAAACATAACTACATTTTTTCCAAAAAGCATACTAACTTTCAATAAATCACAAAGGAAGATTCACAAAAATAATACAATTTTACAAATATCTTCTAAAAGTTTAATGTATTGGTCAGGAATCTACGGCAAGCGAGGTTTATTGGTAGTAAGTAAAAAAAAAGGAGGATTAAATTAATATTTCCAATATTTTAAGTATTTTACCCCTATAGACATTTTATTTATGAATGATGATTTTTTTTTCTTCATATTTATAGTTTAGTACATGATAACCGAAACATTATAGCTTCTTTACAAGGAAACATTTTTTTTTTCTCTTCTTTTCTTCTTTGTTCAAAAATGATTCATTAAAATTATCAATGAATGACTGAAAATATTTATATTTTTTTGAAGTAGGTATATCCTGTGTCGTGTTAAGTCAAAAAAATGTGTTAAATGTGTGTTAGACTTTTCACAATTCCCTTTACTTTTTTCTAGTTTTTCTTGATATCCCTGATTATTTATTGGTAGGAATCAGTTAAGCGTGGTATATGCAAGAGTAAGGTTTGGAAGTTCATCTCCCGCCCCCTAGACCAACAGGTCTTCGTATTTTAACGTAATTACTCTTCAGTGCTTTAGATAAAGTGTGTTTTAGAATGTTTACTCCCCTTTAAGAGAGATATGTGTACACGACTGTCAATTATTGTTATAAATGAATAGTTAGCTTGATTTTTTTATTTTATCGCATTCAGTATTCGACGATTTGTAGCTAAAATATATTTTCTACCGTTTTTAAATGTATAAATTGGGGACCTATAACTAATATATCTACTATCTTAATAAGATCCTTGTATCATAATACAGTCGACTCTCGCTAATTTAAACCTTCGATAATACGAACCTCTTGCTAATTCGAAGTATATGCTCGGTCCCTAGAAAAAATCTTGATATTTCGAACTAAAACAATACGTTTTGGTACACTCAATATTTCGAAGTAAAATCTGTGGCTGGCCAGACTACAACACGCGACAATTCAAAGTTATCTTATAAAACTCTTGACAATTCGAACACTCACTGCCATGTACAGTCCTGTAGCGAACAGGTTGGAGCTTACAAGTTGGGTTGTCTGTGTGTGCCTTCCCTGAAAAAGCTAAAATTGTGGCTTTGGACCACAATAACACAAAAAGTGATGAATACGAATCCAAGGAGTTGACTCCGATAACTCTGACAGAAGCTAAAGTGTTTCTACACAAAGCAAATTTTTCTTTCAAAATCATGTTGACGTGGACGTTTTCCGAGGTTCATTTATTCTAGAAAAATCTATTGACAAATTTAGATTGAATACCATAAAACAAAAAAAGGTAACAGATTGTTCATCAAAAAAAGATTAATCATGTACAGTACGTATTATTTTAATAATTGCTTTTAATACATAAATGTCTTTATTTCTGTATAATATGTATACTATATAATATGTACTTTTTCAATTCCTACAATTAACTCACACTCTCTATTTATTTATCTTGGTGGAATTTTCAATCGTTAATAAAATACATTTTAAAGCGCTCAATTGAGCTGAAATTTTATATACAAGATCCTTTTAGATGATAATACAGTAATTTAATTATAATCAATAAAAATGAATTGATTAAAACTAATTAATCAAAGAATTACAAATACAGCCACGTTGGCATCATTTTTGGCGACTTAGCGACCCTTTTTGTGACTTGTGTCTTAACTTGAAAAGTTTTTTTCTCACATTTTAAAGCACTCATTTGAGCTGAAATTTTCTATACACTATTGTTTTGGGTAAAAATACGATAATTTAATTATAATGAATTAAAATTAATTGACTGAAACTAATTATTTAAAGAATTACAGATACAGCCACGTTGGTTTCATTTTTAGTGACTTGGGTCAAAACCTTAAAAGAATTTTTTTCTCACGTTTTAAAGCATTCAGTTGAACTGAAATTTTATATACACGATTGTTTTGGATGACAATACGATACTTTAACGATAATGAATAAAAATTAATTACCACTTAATGTTGTGATTCTGTCATATGCATGTACATATTTATATTAATTGTAACTATTTAATAAAAAGTAGCTAAAATAAAAATTTTCTTTGTTGATCTAAGTAGGAATTGACTAAAATTTTTTTATATTACTTGCTTAATAATAATTTTATACATATGTAAAATTGTTGTTTTATTACATAGTTTCAAATTTAAATGTGTTAGAAAAAAATTTCTCTTTGTGTATTTTGGGAATTTTTTTTTCTTTTCTCTTGGTACCATTTTCGAACTCTTGATAATTCGAAGTTTTTCAATTAGTCCTTCCAACTTCAAATTATCTAAAAAGTTGCCTGTATTACTTAATATTTTCTTAAGGAAGGATAATGCACTTAGAAAGGCCCTCGCATATCTTGTATTTAAATTTGATGTAAAATGTGATACGCGTACACATATTGTTTTCCATTCACTGGTTTATAGCGTTAAACCTTTATGCATTATTCCACAACAATGTATTTCGAACTCTTCCCAGTATTCTTTCCTTTCAACTTGCATATTGTAGACTGATATCCACTGCTTTTCAGTATAAACCACTCAATGCATTTTGCAGATATATAAACAGCTGCAGAACCTATGGGCCAGCAACCGCATAAGGCTCGTAGCCGGATGATACTCTCTCGAAGGACCATCCCTCTAATAGTTTCTTGTTCATTCACTAGTATCCTGAAGAAAGCGAACCGACAGGGTCTGAAAGCAAGAGGTTGGGTTAAAGAGCCTCGAGCTGTATTTTGACGAAACTCCAACGAGATGAACCGTGTAACCGCCCAGATTTCAAGCCCTGCATCTTTCTGAAGGGCCGCACCCCTCATACAACTCACACGCGTGTACACTCAGGTCATAACCACATGCTGTGACCTTGAAGACAATAGAAAAAAAAAGATAACTTCTAATATGTTTTTATTTTAAGTGGGAATTCTTCATCATGTGTGGAATCAAAGTTCACTTATCTGAAGTGGTAGCATCTGTAGGAGAGTTATTACTTTCAGATAAATGGAAGAATTATGTGACTGTATGATATTTTTCTCTGTATATTGGGAGGTTTTTTGCTAAGCACATTTTTATTGAGATGTCAATAGACATATTTGTACCCCTCCCCCTCCTCTATAGTAATCTACAAGGATGAGAATTCTACAACAAAGAAGACTACAAGAAGCCTCGTTTAGTTTCATTTTCTATTGTTTATTGATGTCTAAAAATCAATTATCCACATGAATTATATTCAGTGCCTGCAGAAGCCAAAAATAATTCCGGTAAAATGTTGAACTTGATCATGACAATAATAGACGTTATCAAAATCAATATTTACAGCCATCTTAAGGCACAATTTCAGAATTCAGGCCTGAATAACGTACCAGATTACTTAATGTCAAAATTCAATCAGAGGCCACAATAACCAAATGGTAAAAGTCGGGAATTCCATAAGTAAGTAGATATCAGCTTACGTGTCTTCCCTGTTTAACGACTGTGATTCAAGTTGAAAGGATCGTTGGCGTTTATCCTAGTGCAGGGGTCGGCAAATGACGGCTTGTGAGGCTTGTGGCTCTTTACATAGACGGTTGCGGCTCTTCACACTTCTAACTATTTGTATTGAAAAACATCTATGTTTAATAAAAAATTATTGATTCCCTTTTTCTCTTTCCTTTTTATAACTGTTTATCGAAAATAATTACCTGTATGTATATATACATTAACCCTCTAAGCGGTCTGCACTTAAAGTCTTGCCATTCTGAAGATGCTTCGAAAATGCACCGCACGTATTGTTTTGCCGTCAGGTGGGGATCTCAAAAGCAGTTGAGCCGTATTTTTAAGAATGTGGCTCGGCCGCTTTTGGGAATCTTGCTTGAAGGCAGAAAAAACATCTCTGGAATGACAGAATTTTACATGCAGACCGCTTGGAGGGTTAAATACTTAACTGTCTTAACACACAGTTATCTCTATATTAAGTTGTTTCATGCACTAAGTTTATCGTGGATCTACGAAAATCCTAGAATTAGTTCTAAAGCAGTAAAAGTCAAATTTTTGGTAAAATTTCCCCCGTGGGAGATACTTAAAAGAATTTTCATTAACGTTATTTTTGGCATGTATGAGTGGGAATTCTTATGAATGTGCATGAGATCCACGTGAACCCCGAACAAAAATTACAAAATGACACAGAAAGTTACAATTTCTTACATTCACCGAAGACTAATTACATCCGCTTACCAAATACGATGCCGTGGCGACCCACCGACCACGTGATTTGGAACAAACTTTTTTAGAAAAGGGGAAGAATAAAATAACGCAGAAATGTTACTGTAGACACTCTTCTGCTAAAATTTTTCCACGTTGTAGGCTCAATCCGGGAACTTTCAAATCCTACTTATTAAAAATAGTTTAAGAAATTGGGGCTGATAGTCTTGATCGTGACCGTTATAGACCCCTCCCCTTCTTTCCGGATGTGCAAGTGTATAAATATAAATGACTCTTTCATACCATAAGTTTTTTTATTATTGTTGTTTCATTAACAAATTAGCTTATCTCTCTTCTCAAGAGTAATTGACCAGGGATGCCATAAGACATGGGTCACCTGGGCCCGGGTCCAGAGCCTCGGCCACAATAGGAGCCTTTCTTCGTTCTCGACTCAGCCTTTATAAGATAATTTTAACCATCAAATTTTTCTTCTGGTTGTATTCTCCGAAAAACTGTGAATTTTGGACAATATGTCAACTGGCTACATGTGATGACTGTCATCCATGTATAGACCTAGGCCTACTACCATACACCATCATTACTCATTCAGTCAAAGGGTGGCAGTCGGTCGAGCCAGTTTGTGAAATTTAAGTCATGCACATTTATTTGTTTCGGGTTATTGTTTGTACGAGTATTTGACAACGTATGCTATGTACTGTCTAATTTAACGGTCATGTGTAGGGCCCACGTTTGCATAGAGGCCCAAGGCAGGGGCGTAGCCACCGCTGTATTGGCCATATCAATGATATGGGGCCCAAGCTACGGGGTCCTAACAAGAGTAAGCAAAAAATCGTCACATATTAAAGGGCCCCAAACAAAAGCTTCCTATGAATTTTGATACAGGGCTATCTTAGAGCCAGCTACGCTAGTGGCCCAGGGCCTACTTTTGCATAGGGGCCCAGGACCTCAAGAAATCCTAAGACTCCTACAAATCCCTACAATCTCTACAAGTGACAATAATATTATGAAAAATTATCAAATGTCGAAGACAATACTTGAATAGATACTTCCCTCTTCTAACATCCTTACTACATCTCGTGATCTTGAAACTAAATTCCATTTAACGTTCAACAACATTCATTATTCCACATGACAGACTTTTAGTTCCAAAAATATCAGGATTCAAACTCCTAACTACTTGAGCATCTTTGGTATTTAATCTAACGAGCACTATGAATTGTAATATTTAAAATATTTAATTTCAAAATAATCAGATATATTTAAAGAGGAAATAATTAATTTATACGTAATAAATCATGATATACAATTAAAAATAGTGAATTCATCCGTATTTAGTTTTGATGAGAAATATTACGATTCATCTTTTCAGTAATCAAATTCGTAGCATATTGTGAAAAATAAGATAATTTTATCTATGTAATATTACCTTAAACTTGCTGAATTCAGATGCTTTTTCTTATTGCACAAACTAAACATTCAAAAAATATAAATTCGTTCAGAATATTTAAAAAAGCACACAAAAGTAAAAATAAATTAGTGCAAATAAATACAATAAAAATATTAAAATGAAACGATAAATTAAGAAAAACAATGTGAGGGCAAAAGCATAAATTTCTTTCAAGATTCATGTAAGAATAATTTCTTGTTTTTCAATTTTAATTTTTTAATTGATTCTAAAAAAACAACTATCAAAAGTTTTAACTCTCCTATAACACCTACTTAGACGCAATGTCATTTACCAATGTTGTCTTTGTAGCAAAGATTTATTTATTACTGTAAAAAATAGCTTGTTTTGTCGTAACATTTGTACGCTTGTATTTAAATAAAACTACAATCAGTGCGTTTTTAAAAATTCCAACACTGGTTCAAATTCATTTAAACAAAACTTATAGATTATTCAGTGAACCACTTAACACTTTTCTTAAAAGCAAGATAAGGACCACCTTTTCAATCTTCTTAATCCATTTCTGTCTCCACCTTAATTTCCGAAATGCATCAACTGTTCCAGTGCTGTCCGTTCTCTCAGCGGACCATCCCTACTTGAGACAAAGAAAATAAATCAGTAGATTATGATAGACAATGGGGTTATATTTCTTGCAGTCATGGTCTGACATCAATTCTTCTAAGAACAAGGCTGATGCCCAATTTCTTTCCTAACTCAATTTATATATAAAGGAAAGCTGTCTTGTTAAGTTCTGCAAAGAGTTCTTCAGATGGGCCCGGAAGATGGTTTGACCTGTTTAGTCACGTGATTGACACGTGCTGACCTCTACTCGATCCAGACCCCCTCCTGGGGTCTAAGTATGTAGACCTTCTTTCAGATCACCCGTCAAGAGAAAGCTAGGTGACCACTTTTGCAGACATGTACGTGTGTTGCAGTCTTTGACACGGTGTCTCTGTCTTCAAGAAGTTAAGTAGGTGGTTAGGCAATATGTGAGAAAAAGTTATTTAAGTGTCAAATTATCGAATAAGAGAAAGCATTGCTACTTAACTTAGAAATTGGCTTTTGTATTGCAGCGGGCGCAAAATGTCTTGTTTTGTAAAAGTGAAATGAATTGAGAAATATGAATAGAAGGCTTTTGTAAACTGCAAAATTGGGTTGTATTTCAGATTTTCTTCGTTTTTTAAGAGTTCATTCTGTTTAGAAAACTGAAGTGATATTTGACATGTTTACAATACTATAGAAGATATTTTATGTTTGCCCTTGTTAGGCTGATTGAAGAGCATTTAAAAATTGTTTTTTTTTCCTTTTCCAATAAAAAGAATAGTTAAATGGGTGTTTGAAAATCTGATTCAAATTCCTATAAGTGAGTCACGACTGCTTTCTTTCAAATTCTACCTAGTATGTATGTACGTATGCATATATATATATATATATATATATATATATATATGCATTGTGTGTGTGGTATGTGTGTACATATACATATGTGTTGGTATTGTTGAACATCAATAAAAAAGAGATATTAAAGCCAAATTCATCGGAGACATAACACAAAATAAAATAAAAAGGTGAAATGGTTAAAAATAGTACCTTCTTCAAGCTGAGGTGTATTGACGCCACTACAGGCAAAAACAACAGTTACATACCATACCTTTGCATATTGAATGTAAGAGGACTGGATGCCTTCGTTGGACTATGTCTCTGCTCTATTGCAAAAGTTGATCTGATGTACGTTGGTCTGTTCGTTTAAATCATCGTTAAATGAGTTTGATAAGGGATATTTCGGTAAGCAGGCAAAGGCGAATGCAACCTTGTGGGAAAGAATTGTTGAGCATTGCGTGCTAAGTGTGGTCACGCATTGGCCTGTTGGAGAGTAAGGTCAGGCAAACTTCAGAGGTAAAGAAGGGCACAACAGAATTCAAAACATTGGAGATATAGAGGTTGCTGGTCAGGGAACTATCAAAGCACACTAGATGGGGGTTTGAAGTGACTTGGTTTTTTATTAACGTCGCAGCCTAAAGCAACTCAATGGCTATTGGTGACGTTCTTAGTAATTCTGAACCTCAGTTAAATGACAAACACACCACCTAAGCTGGCGACCCAACCTTTAAAATTTCACACCACATTAACCGGAAGACTTTTAGCCTCTACAGATTTACTGTATAAACAAGACCCCCTGTACACGATGGATCTTCGGTGGCACCAAAACTCAACTTCCTGACTCGTTGGCCACGTGACCTTGATCACTCAACTACTATGGTCATACTAGGTGTGAGGGAATGGATTTCAACACTTCCCGAAACCACAATTCCGGAAGCAGTATCATTATGGCGATGCATAAAGCAGATGTATCCACTGTGTCTCCATACTATGATCCGACCATCGGGGTAATGTAAACGAAAGCGTGATTCATTTTTAAGACGTCATACCATTCGGTTGCCTGAACCCTCTGTTGTTTGATCCGCTGCAAACGCCTATGGTTTTTGACACAAGAAGTAATCCCAAGAACGGAAACACCATGTAGACATTTCACTGTACAGCAAATGATGTCGAATGGTACTTGTAAACAACCAACACTTACTACAATTCAACATTTACTGCTTGTTGTGATATGATTCTTGATGTGGCAGAGTGATGGCTTGAGCACATTATACATATCATCGCGTGTAATGGTGCATTCGGTGTCGTAGCTGAATCATTCCATCCTGCATCTATCGAATATAATTTTTCAACATTGTTACTTACTTACATGATCTGCTGTTTCAATCAGTCTTTGTTTTACAAAGACATATGAGCATTGCTCCTGATTTGATGGTATGAAGTACTGATTCTTTTTACAGCAGGTTGCTTTTGTTCATACTCCATAAAATTAAAAAATATTTTGATGTAATCCCGTGGATGATTCCATTTCTCTTCATGGCACATCATCCCTACGGCTTTTTTCCATCAAGATAATGCCATACCTATTTGGCATGCATATCTCTAGTTTACCTTCATGCTGTTGGAACTCTATTTCTTGTATAGTAAAGCCACCAAGGTTTTCGTCAATTGAATTCAGATTTGGACGTCAAATTTGGTGAACCTGAAGTGTCACAGATGTTGAGTAACGATTATTGAATGCCAGTAGAATGTAAGGTAATGATATTGAAATATCTTTACAACTACTTATATAGACGTGTACAAACTTGTATCATAGTCAGGAAAAAAAAAGAGCGGTATTTACTAACTAATGAACTAAACATTTCAGTCTTTTAATTATTTGTGTTGTATATTTATATATATTTTAATTTTAAGGAAAGCAGTCATTTTTTTTTTCATAATGCTTCCATTTATTTTTCTCCCTCAGGGGGCTCACCTTCTTTAGGCGGGTACGGGTGTCACAATCCCGAGGTACCCTAGTGATATTTTCCTTTTCCCAAGGGGTTTACTATCTTTGGTAAACACGGATGTCACGACCCCGTTGTACCCCAGTGATCCTTCTCTATTTTCGACCCTCCATCTTGTCATCCAATTTCTCCTTTTCTTCTTTTCCCATCCAGACCACAGACCTTTGAATGTTTGGCACAGTATAGCCAAAACTGGCTCTTGGGCCATAAAACACCAAACTCACTCACTCCATTTACTTTTCATTTTATCTTTTTTCCAAAAAGTGTACAACAATGTTATACAGAAAAAAGATTGATCGAATTATTATATAAAACTTAAGATAAGCCTCTCAAAGAACCTCCTATGTATGTATTTTAGGTCAGGATTAAAAACATTGCAGTACATAATTCGAATTAGATTATAATGCAATTAAATTCTTAAGAAGTCGTGATTTGTGACATGTGCATGGAGTCTTAAGAAATTTCTGTTCTCTAAGCATGATTTTAAAAAAGAAAAAGCCTTCCTATAGTTCATGCAGTTAATTGTAGAAAAACAAAGGTAAATTATATTATAATGTCATATTATATAGTTTCTCAAGAAAACTTAATGACTATAAGTATTATTGATGGGAAAACGTTAGCATTGCATGATACATTAATATTCTTTGCTGTCTACAAAAACTATATTCAGATCTCGGTCAGATTAATAATATGATTTTCTTGTTCAAAATACCTGCTACTTCATCATCGGAAACCACAAAATAACAAGTTCGAATAATTGACGCCAGACATCGTTTGCATCATCTTACGAAATGTGGTTGCAGCCTTTTTTGATGCTTGGATTAATAAAGAATATAACATGTTTAGTTCATGTTTAATGTAACATTCAGTTTCACATGTTTAAGAAAAACCTCAAATGTATTTTTATCAATTCTTATCGGACAAACAATGATACAAAAGAGTTTTGAATATCATATATTTGTATGAATTGGCCAACAATTTTATCATTTCAGTATTGAATGTGCGAGACCATTGTTTTTTATTGGTGACCCGGATTTAATTTTATTTAACTTGAAGAATTATTTTCTGTAGTTGGAATTTATATAGTTCAAAAAAGATGTTATATATATATATATATATTTAGCAATTTTCTTGTTATTAAAGGAACATGGTAAACTGTTAATAATTTTTTTTATTTACATATTTATGTAAAAATGTTTACATGTACTCTATTTGAATATACATGAAATATTTTCTCACTCCAGAAGAAAAACACTATTTTTAAACAAACAATTATTTTAGATTTTAAATTTTTTAAAAAAAATACTTTGATATTTAAACATGTTAATGCTTTTACAAAGTTTAATATTTTTGAACAATATTTTTTTATAGTTCCTTGTAATTCTGGGCATGGGATTAGTATTACGTATGATACTTTAATTTTTACATTTTTTTCTCATTTCGGACTCTATAAAAACCAAAACAAAAAGAACAATATCTAATTTAGTGGATTTTTTTAAAAAAAAAATCACTGCTCATCTAAATTATTATTCTATGCACATAATTGTGATATATATTGCACAAAAAAACAAAAAAATGTTCCAAAACTTTATATTGATTACAAAAAAAAACCCTTTAGTGTTTTAAGTAAATAATTATCACGAAAAATAAAAGATTGAAAAAAGTTAGTAAATTAATTGTAATTATTTGGGCTACGATGATAGCAATTGTAAAAAATTAAGACGTCACCTATTCCAGTTACGATTTTCACTTCGACATTCTGTCGAATAAAAGGGCTGCCGTAGCCCTGTGGTCAAGGTATCGGATCATGACAGGCATGTCCTGAGTTCGATCCCTGTACCACTAAAGACCCACCGTGTAGGGCAGCGATGCACGTTAAATCTGTCGAGAGCTGAAACGTCCTCCCTTGGTGGGGTATGGTAGTTAGGAGAGGGGGTGCCAGCTTAGGTGTCGTCCACGTCACTTGACCATGGTTCAGAATTACGTGGTCCGTCGCCAAAAGCCCTCATGTAGCTGAACAGTACGACGTTAATATTCACTCACTCACTGTCGAATAAAAATTAAATAACTGGCTAAACAATGTAGATAGAGCAACGAAATTTAGTTCACATTTAAAAAAAAAAGTCCCACAGTTAAAACATGATCATAAAAGTTCTATATTATAGTCATTCAATTCCTATTATTAATTTACAATCTCCCTATATATATATCTTGTTCAAATTTTCAATCGTTAATAAAATACTTTCTATTCATCCATTCAAGTTCAAATACATTTTTTAAACTTTTAGTGGACGACACTTGATGACACAGTGTTTTCGAATATTAATTCATTAATTCAATTAAAAATGGATAAATAGTAACAAACCAAAAATAATAGTCCAACACCATATATATATATAAAAAAATACGGAAAATCGCTTTCTATTTTGCCACTTAATATTGTGATTCTGTCACATGTATGTGCAAATTTATATTAATTGTAATTATTTAATATACGTAACTATAAAATAAAATTTTCTTTTGTTCACCTAAGTAGGAATTGACTTTATTTTTATATATATTACTTATTTTTAGAATAATGTGTTCTCTTAATTTAAAATCGTCAAAAATCAAATTTATATCAGCGTTAACTATCTAGGCCACATTTTTGTACAATGCATTACAGGTTTTTGCCATAAAGTTAAAAGGCACTTCACTCTCAAAGGTATTTATTTTACAATTTTTCGCAACTCTGATGCATGTTTTTGCGATAAGAATCAAACAACTCTAGTGGTAAGGACCATAACGCGATACAAAAGGCTGGATTGACCACGTACAACAAAATCGGAGAAGTGTATAGTACTATTTATCTTCAGAATTCTTTGTTATCATTGATTTCATACTTTCTACAACGAATATAACTGATAGAAAGTGGATATAGTGTAAAAAAATTGATAAAATCTAACACAACATCAAAAAGCGTATAATAGCAACAAAGCTGCTACATAGAACAATAGC
>BMAV01013689.1:91870-108401 GCA_019973955.1 Trichonephila inaurata madagascariensis | reverse complement strand
TGAAATGGATTTAACGTCACGTGATCTCCAACGTCACATCAAACATGACAATATGCGCATGCTCCCATACCTCCTGCTGGTATATTAGACGGAAGTCAATTGATAATTATGCAAATTTCCTTACTCGACAACCCTTCAATCAGATCCCTCCCCTACCCCTAGAGATCACGAAAGGGGGTGGCGGGAGGGAGCTGGCCAATAAGGCAGAGCCAATAATGCCAGCAGGGGTACAATTCCCAAATTGCTTTATAAGCCCATAGCGTGTAATATCAATATAAACAGTTTGACTCGGTAGTGGCATAGGTGTGCATTGCAGACAATGGTTTCGGTCCCAGTTAGGAGATTGGGGATAGTCTCTTGTTTTATAATTCGGTTGGCACTTAGATAAGGTGGTGATTTGGTGATTGTCCTCGTCACCTAGTGATTTTAACGTGTATAAGATTATATCTGTCTGATGCGGATTATTTGGGCTTAATATGGAAACTGAGTGTTATATCTCTCACCCATATGCTCGAAAAAGGTGATTTTAGATTATAAAGTTTTGGATGTGATCCATTAGTACAGAAACAGTTAATCAGATAGATCAAAATTATAGATCATGTCGGATTATGCATTTGATTTGTGGCTTTTTTAGAAACAAGTAATGTAAAGACACTTTTTTAGTCAATTCCTACTTAGGTCAACAAAGATAAATTTTATTTTAGTTACTTTCAGTGGCGCCCACAAGGGGGAGGGGTGTCCTGAGGGTCTGCACCCCAAAGACCCTGATTTTTTTCCAATTGATTATAATTCTAAGTTTATAGTACGTAAAATTTAATTAAGTATTTGTTATTAATGATTAATTTTATTAATTAATGCTAATTATTTATTCAATAATCAGTTTTTTACTGTGTTTTGTTCCCGAAAATCAACAAAATCAAAAGGAGCATGATAGAAGAATGGTGAACTTCCGACCCCGGACCCCCCCCTCTTGAAAAATTCCTGTGTGTGCGCTACTGGTTATACTCTTTTTTTATTAAATAATTACCTTTAATATAAACATGTATATACATATGGCAGAATCACAATATTAAGTGACAAAATAGAAAGCGATTTTCCTTGCAACTTTCCATATAGGGTGTTGGACTATTATTTTTGTTTGTTACTATTTTTATTCATTCTTAAATCCCATTCTCAGAAATTGGGCCATCCCAGGTAGGATTCGAACCCACGATCGTTCGATTAGAAGTCCAAAGCGCTATCTATTGCGCTACAGGGACACAAGGAGCGATTTTCCTTTTTGTACGGGGTGTTAGACTGTTATTTTTGTTTGTTACTATTTATTCATTAAAAATAAGTTTAAGAAATGAATTAATATTTGAAAAAACTGTTTTAACATCCAGTGTTACAACATGTTTAAGAAAATGTATTTGAACTTGAATCGATGAATAGAAAGTATTTTATTTACGATTGAAAATTAGAATATACATATATAAATATATATATATAGGGGAGGATTGTGGAGAAAAAAAAATGTTTTTGTCGAAAAATGTCGAAGTGTCTGAAACGATTTATTTTCTTATTGTCAATTTGACTATGTTTAAATTATGTGACAAAAATAGTTTAAAACATCTTGCCAGAAAAAAATATGATTTTTTTCATAATATTGAATGAAAAATTAATTTTCCAAAAAAAAAATTTATTGAAGAAATTTGAAGGAAAATAATACTAAAACAATTATTGATTATAAAGTAACACTCCTGTATCACAAATTGAATGGAAAATAGTTTTTGTGAGGAAATAAAATATTGTCTGTGTGGTTTATGTAAGCGTTAATTTATTCATTTTGGAAAAAATATGGTTTAGTAATCTAGTTTCAAAAACTAACGCACAGTTATTATGCTCTTAACATAATTTCGCGCAATTATATAAATGAATTTTTAAAAAAATTTAATACTTTTTGGCAAAAGAGTTTTGTTGAAAAAATGTTTATTATTCTTTCTTGCTTTTCTGTATGCAATAGAAATCAAATTTCTTACTAAATACAGTCTTCTCTTTTTTGTACTTTTAATTTATGGTAATTATTATTTACTGTAAAGAAATTAAGAAGCATAATAAATTATTTATACAAACAAAATATAAATATATTCATGCATAATTAAAAACAAAACTTTAAAAACCATGCAGAGAATCTTTGAAACATGACGAAGTAATGGAATTTAAACATAAAATGTTATTTATAAATGATTTAAAATGTTGAAAACCAATGGAAAAATGAAAATTGAAAAAATATTATATATATATATATACACACACATATCATGACTCGGGGTACTTCTAAGTGACATGTTGGTGATTGACAGGAACAATGAAAAGCGCAGCCGTTTATATATAATATACTTTATTCCAATTATTCATCTAATCGTTCTGTACCCTAAGCCATGACTAGAGACGACTCTTATTTCAGCGTCGATCAGGAGCAAGAATGTAGTTCGTCCACGTGTATTAAGTAAGGCCACCGAAGTTGAAGTCAAAGTACTTAGGAGGGAGGTGGGTTGAGTGGTCCTGGCAAGAAGTTTACCCCAACTGACATATAAAGGGCTAGGGATTCATCCCATATATATATATTCCAAATATGTTAGAAAAGATGCTAATGATAGGCGATGTCATTATAAGTTTCTTAAGAAAAGTAGAAACTTATATTAATTTAACTAGTAAAATAAAGTTAAAGATGGTTGAAACATTTTCTCAATCCCTCCTCAACAATTTGATGAAAAATGAATTTTAAAGCCATAATAGCAATGGTCATGACGGAATTTGATATTTTGAAAATTTTACAATTTATTTAAAATAAATTTTTTTAAAAAAAGAAAGAAAGCTTAGGTCAATGTTTACAATGTATTTTATTTAAAGCTTTTTCGTATCCAAAAATACCCTTGTATGTAATGATAAACTGAAGTACAATTTAAACTGTTCTGACGTTTATTTTAAAATGTGAATTATATTTCATGTTAGTAGAATTTTACAAGTCTAACGTATAATTTCATCAATATTTTTTCTAAAAAAAAAAATTATTGCAATATACACTTGCGTTTTTAGAGATTTGATTTTCAGAAGGAGATTATGCACAAAGCAAATCTTTTACAAGATAAATCCCTAACTTATCCCCCACATGAGAAAAGAGTAGATCTATAAATACCCGCAGAGTCATTCCAATCCCAGAGAAAATTTTCTAATGCTCACACTTTTTCATTTTCCCTATTATCGTACCAATTTTCTCCAAGAATAAAATAATAATAATGAAAAGGAAAAAGAACTGCTATTTCTATCTTCCTAGCATTACCCGGAACTCAATACGGTTCAGAAACGAAAACGAAACCTTGCCTTAATCCCCGCGACACTGAGTCCGATGGGGACGAACCAAAAAAAGGGGGAAATGGGGGGAAAAAAGAAATGGAAATAAAAAGGACAGAAGCGCAACAGTGCAATCTGTAAAACCCCTGGTATACTAGGACAACTCCTCTGCTACTCTACCCAGGTCTGTATTAGTAGAGAATATGCATACGAAATCGTGCAACAGCTTAGATGGAATGGAAACGTAGGGATTTTTTTCCCTCGACGCAGAAAATGCAAGGCTTGGAGGTATAGCTTCATCTAATGTAAAATAACGGATAGAGGATTTTAGTGCCTGCATCTCTTTGTCTATATGTAATATGCTGCCCGTTCTTATTAGGTTTGAAGGCGTTGCAAGGGAAAATTTTTATGCAAAGAAAGGAGAAGGGGTTAAAGTCTAAAAACTCCTTTTTCTAGTTTTCCCTAACAGAACACTGGAAAGCGAATCTGATTGAAGGTGTATAAAGCGCAATGTGTATTCGCGTGCACGTATTTTCTGTATCCAGGAAAAACCTGGATTTTTTTTCCCTCTCTGTTATGAAAGGGAAAGGGGAAATACGGGATTGTGAATGTTTCGGGCGCTGTTTTTAGATTTTTCTCTTTTTTTTTTCTTTATTTCTTTATATATGTATTTTGTCGTGTTTTTCAAATTTCAATTGCAGTTTTTTCGTTTCCATTCAAAATCTTTTCCAATGGCAAGAGTGTTAGCACAACGTTAGCCGTATGCAAATAGTTTGAATGAGTTTTATGGATTCTTGGAGCATGCTATGCTTTTTATTATTTTTAGTGGTGATGTGTATTAGTAAGGTCGGTAGTTTTCCGAATTACTGGAGCATTCTTGTTTTTTATGCTAAAAATAGCAATGCTTTTCTTTTAATTAATTTACAACAATGACGAAAATAATTTTGCAAATTTCGCGTAACTCTTATAGCCAGGCCATATTTAGAATATTGATGCCTTACTAGGCTTTTTGAGGCTTATAGAAAAATGCATGCTTATTCCCGGCAACACGCTGATTTACATATTACATATACTTATTTTAAAAACCAGTGGTTCCTAAACTTACTGTGCCCATGGACACCCCTTTTATACCCACCCACTCCCCTCCCTCCCTAGTTAAATAAGTGTTTTTCAATGTATTATAGAACAATTACAAATTTAACTTTGATGCCCTGAAAATGACAAAAGGAAATGATATTGATAAATATTATGTAATAAGACTATTTTATGAGTTAACTTTGGCAAAATAATATAATATTGGTCAATAAATGTACAAGATACGCGCGAATTGTATTAAAATTTCATGAGTAATGTACTTCATAAACAAAATTAAAAAAAAAAAGAATAACACGGCTTTCTTCTAAAAGCTTAGAAAAATGTGCTGCATTTGTTTCACATCTTAGGATCATGCACAATAAATAAATAAACCGTTAACTAAATGCACGATTTTTTTTTTCTTTGTACTAAAATATTTTAGACAACTAATTTTGTATGTAGCGGCGAGATTTAAGTTTTATAATGGAGATGAGTCACAAATATTTTATATTGTATAAAACTTTTCGCGGATACCTTTACGTTTTCCATCCTCCACCCAAATTTTTCCAGACTTGCCATGGACCCCCTTAGCAATCACAAGGACCCCCATGCATTCATAGGAACCACTTTTGGAACCTATGTTTTAAAAATGTGTCGATTATCTATTTTCTAATTATTTTTTGTTCCCTGGTATATGCCATATTCTATAGTTTAAACGTGATAATGCACACAATTTTTTAATAGGCTTAAAACTTTTTGTATGTAATTTCTTTCATGATGATATCCATGGTCTTCTTCATTGATCAACCCTGATTTTTCTAAATAAATGTAACTGAAAATTATTTTTTTCAATAATTCACTTATTAAGAGTAATATTTTAATTTATGAGAATAAAATATTCCAAAATCAGTACTTAGTCAAGCAATTAATTAGATATGACATAAATCTTTTAACTTTCAAGACAAAGATTGTACGAATAAGAAATATTTTTTTCCAAAATAGATAAGATGATTTCGAAGGTAAGGGGGAAGGTTATTTTGTTGCTGGGGAGAATTTAAAACGAAAAAAAAAAATAAATAATAATAAATTTATAATTCCACATATTACAAACTCCTAAAATGTATACCTACCTTTAAAACAAATTATAATAAAATTTGCAGGAATAAGTTTTTTTCTACATCATATTTTTTACTATACTATTTAATTCTAACTCTAAACATAAATTATTCGTTCATTTCTTTTTTTAAAAAAGAATATTTAGTATTCTGTGAAAATTTATCATCAACAAAATAGTGTGAGTATAAAGTAAAAACCAATGATTGATAAAAATTTTAAAAACAAACAACATACATGAATTATATTAGTTTTGTAAATAGGAAAGATGAAATACCAGAATCTGAGTAAATAATCTCAATCTCTTTCCAAAAAGCTGTTTTGCTCCTTTTTTTTTTTTTTTTTACTTATTTTCCCTTTTCATGGAATATTTTATACCCTTTTCCCCTACTTTACTCTCTCTCTCTCCTTCCCTTCTTTTTATCCTACCTTAATCCTCACACAGCTACACATACTCACGATTACATTCTCGTTTGAAAACCCCTTAATCCGACAGCGAAAATCCCCGTTCTTCTCCCTATTTTCAAAGAGTTATTCTCCCTACAGTTTTTGTACTTATCGTTTCTAAACTTTAAATCTGATTACTTTTTTTTAAATACATATTATTTATACGGATCAATAATAAATGCAGTTCTTTTGTGGTATTATTTATAACACATAAATCTAGTATACAACTGCGCTTTTATGAGTGGATTTTATCTGTATTTGTAATTCTTTTTGTTTAAACCAAGTTATTTAAAAAAAAAATCAAGAACTCTTTTCGCTAGTATATATTAAAGAAAGAATATTGAAATAAGATTTAATACATTACTTATTGTCATTATAGAGGCTCTACAAAGAATTTTGTTTAAAAAACTCATTCCTTCCCTAAGCTGGTCGTGGCCCGGTAGCCAGTGGTGTAATTTACAACCCCGCAACCCCCGCATTGTCGGGGGGCAGAGATTCTAGGGGGCTCAAAGCCTGACTGATGCCAAGTACATACTTGGGCTTGGGGCCCAAAACCTGACTTTGCTAGGGGCCCTAATATTCTCCGTTACCCCACTGCCGGTAGCCTAGTGGTCAAGAGATCTCAGACTCGTAGCTGGCATATCTTGAGTTTGAGCCTAGTACCGCTGAATACCCACGGTGTAGAGGAGGCCGCTGTACGTTAAATAAATTTGAATTAAGGTATCCGAAAACTTGCGACAATTTTTTTTTTTTTTTTTTTTTGTTGTTGAAAAAATGAAGATATAGGGATTTTGTTGTGATTTTTAGGTTTATTTAGTATATTTTAAGCAAAAAATAGTAAAATTGAAAGCAGAAAAAAAATGTATTATTAAAATGGAAAAAAACTGGTAAAAATATACAAAAAATTACATAAACGGGGCCCGCTCTGTACAAAAACTTTTCGAACAAATTCTCAATTTTTCAGTTTTAATGTGTTACTTTATTATTCATGTTTGAAATGACCTTCAGGATAATAGATATTTTAATTTTTACAAAAATTAGAGCCCTCTATCTTAGTGACTATATGAAATTGCTTAAAAAAACAGTGATTATATTCACATAAAGGACTGTAAATTTTGAAATAATACAGTGATTGATAAATCTGAAGAACAAAATACTTCTACTGTTATACAAAACATTTACAAAAAGTTTCATTAAATTATTTTCAAACCTTTTTGAGCAATCGCTGTCCGCGTTTGAGTTTTTCGAAAAAAACACATTTCGAGTAAAACGCATTTTAAAGTTTGACATCTTGTGTAAAATTATGGCATCTTCTTTAGTAACTTGTAATTTTTGTTCTAGTGAATGGAAAACAAAAGGCTTGGTATTTTTATTAAGCTAATGAGATGGTCTATAAATTAAAATCATAAAAAAATTGATAATTTTTGAAAAAAATCATGATTTTAGGGCAGTCGGATACCTTAAAACTAAATTTCAAAAACCTCCTAACTGTCTATAAAAACTAGCGAAGAATTCCGAACATGTGAATTACAACAAAAAGAAATTTTTTCAAAATAAGGGGAAGATTAATTCACAGAGACATTTGTATGATAATAAAATGTAAATTTTGCTGTCGTAGAGTAAGAAATTGAATTCGTAAATAAATGTAAGGCAGATAGGATTAATTATATTAAAAGGAAAGGAAAAACCAGCCTTCTGCAAAAAGTACAAAGCTTTTTTTACAGGCTATAAATATATTTAATAATCTCAAGCAAACTGTAACTTATCAAAATATATTTGCTTTCTCTAAAATATTGAAAATCACTTCAAATGGAAATTTTTAAGCTTTCTCTATACCTCAAGTTGAGCAAACAACTGGGTTTTATTGTAACAAGCGTATTAAGGGAATGCGAATCACATTTACATCATAAAGCATTTTCATTCTTACTTTAAAGGCAGTTTACTGAATAAATATTTTCAGACACTATTTGAAATTTAATAATCGAAAAATAACTCTGCAGTATGTAAATGAGAAATATAAATAATAATAATACGATAGAGTTATTATGAGCATCATATCTTATATAAAAATATATAACATTTAAAATATATAAGAAAATAGAAACATTTTTTGCAAAACTTCATAATTTTCTTTCAAAAATTTCAGGGGACACAGTACGATACAACTGACAAAAATTGGTTGAGAACTCCAATAAACATTTTTTAGCCTAAATTATTTTTATATGGTTTTCTATAATCTTATGAAATTTGAAGTCTTGAAGTAAAAAAAATCCATAATTATGATGACTCTTATAATTGTTTTGTGGCAAATAAAAATTTTAAATTCATTTACCTCAGAAAGAGAAAAAAAACAACTAGTTTATCTTCATTTTAAATGCTAAGTGTTTTTTTTTCTACTGCGAATGTTTTGATATTTTTCTAGTTGTACAAAATTTGGTGTATTATTGAATCAGAGCAATATTTATGTTTAAAAAAAATATTTAATTTAAAATTTATACATTTCTTAAGGAATTTTAAAAAAACATCCATAAAAAAAGCATTTTAGGAATATTAATTATGTTATCCTGAAACCAAATCAAATTTGGTTACACATAGTTTGTCGCACTTGTAAATAAAATTTCATGAATGTACGTCAATTATTGTAGGAGGAGTAGCATTTTGAAATTCCTTCACAAATTTTAAAACTTTTCATTAAAAAATTAAACAGTTAACTTTTTGCAGTATTTTGGAACACAAAAAAACTGTTTTGCGTAATACATATGCATAAATTACGAACAGAAAAAGTTTTAACCATTAAATTTAAGAATTTTTATAAATTGTACCATGTCCCCTTAAAATTGATAAAATTTGATAATATTCATTTATGCGAATAGTCGTTTTCCTCATATATCTACGACATCTATTATTAAAACACAATAATTATAGATATACCAAATTAAGAAATACACAAAATATTATCTAAAAGTGTCAAAATTTAAGTACAAAATTTGTTATTAAGCGTTAACTGTTAAATTTGTTAGAAAATCACGCAAGCAGGGACGTTTTAAGACTCTTTGAGGTCCTGGGCCCAGAGGAATCTTAAGATTTTTGGAAGCCCTGGGCCCCTATGTAAAAGTAGGCAATATCTGAGATCTTTAAAATAGACAGTAGCATGCATTGTCAAATACTCGTTCAAACGGTAATTTTTAACAAATAAATGTGTATGACTCACAATCTCATAAACCTGGACACAAATCGGCTCGACTGATGGCCACATTTCAACTAAATGAATTGAATGATTGTTTTTGGTACTAGGCCTAGACATGGACAACGGTCATCACACAATAATACAGCCTTATTTTTACCAGTTGACATGCAGTTTGAAATTCCCTGTTTTTCGGAGAATATGTACGGGAATAATATTTGTCCATTAAAATTATCTGGATCATAATATTACTAAGAAAGAGTCAAAAACCAAACGAGGCCTTACACAGAGTGAGGCCCTGGGCCCAGACCCAGTTGGTCCATGCTTTAAGACGTCCATGGACATTGGCGCACTCAGGAATATTTAAAACCCCGCCAAACATATTCCTTTGATTTTATTGATTATGGAACAAATAAACAATAAATAATTGAATAAATAACTAGCTTTAATTAATAAAAAAAATTTATTAATAACAAATACTTAATTTCTTCTGAGAATAAAAGAGTGTTTTATGCTCGCATGCAGTTTGATTTTGAAAGGAAAGAAAAAAGAAAATAACTTTTGTTTCTTCATTTATTAAAACTAAAATTATTGTTACTACCGTAAAATCCGGCGTATAACGCGCACTTTGATCACAAAAAGTGAGATCGAAATTTACGGGTGCGCGTTATGCGCCGGGTATAAAAGTGAAGACTTTAAAAATTAAAATAAAAAAATTGGGCATAAAAAAAATTAGACTTCAACATATTTCGAAATACTATTTATTTAAAAGACATGCCATTCTTAATAAACTTAAAAGGTTGTAGTTCTAAAAGTATACAATTTTCGCAAAAGCTTAGTAAAATACCTCGAATAAAGTGCTTCTCTAAACATAACAACATGCTTACATACATTTCAAGTTTCTTCGTAAGAAAGGAGGTGCACGTTATACTGCGAATATGCCTAAAAATTAAAAACTGCAGTTTGAAAGTATAGGTGCGCGTTATACGCCGGATTTTAAGGTATATACGTAGCAATTGCGTACTATGGGCATTGGATCATAATCAATAGAAAAAAATCAAGGGCGATGGAGGGGGAGGGTCTGGACCTCCTTGACCATCCCTTCTTTTATGCACCACTGTCACACGATAACAAATTTTAGAATGTTACATTTATTCTTAAACACATTACATAGAATGCATTTTTTACTAAAACCATTTAAAATAACTTCAAATAAATACATCCATATACCAATCATTCCAACAAAGTAGAAAGTGTCTACTTTAAACGTCCACAGAAATGTACAACTGATGAAGCAGCGATAGCTTGTCTAGTGACAAACAAGTTCTCCAACAATTGGCGGTATCTGTGGCCAAGAAGGCGGGAAACACACGAAATTACACAAAAGAAAATAGCTAAGCAAAGTAAAAAAATACCCCGCCGATAATTTTCGAGGGCCACTGGTAACAGCCAAAAGGGGGGAAAGGGCAAATCATGTCACTATAATTTGGCCGAGGTGATTTCGGGGTCCCACCTCTTACCAGCCCTTAAGTAGGACTTATCTAACGCCTTATAATGATTTAGTTTAGAGAAGAAGTTGGGTCTTCCTAAACTGATTCCTGTAGATACTACATACAGACGCCTTGCCTCTAATGTATACCTTTAACTGCCGCAGGAGGAGCGAAAAAGATTCTTTTTTTCGTTCTTCTTTATGTTTGTAACTTTACTTCAGTCTTGTTAAAGCAATTACATAGTCTATGTCCTTGATGAGGCAAGAAAAGTGTTAACTGTAGGCGTTTGACGTCTTTTTATCATCATTCCTTAGCGGTTCAAAGAGTGATACCGAAGAATGTTGACTTTTGTTGTTTGTCTGTATCTGTAAATCGAATCTTTAACAAAAAATAATGCACATATTGTTCTCAAAATAAATTGAGCAAGGCATTGAATTACGTAGCTTTTATTGAGCAATAAGCGTGAGTATTAATTTCGGAATTGTAAGAGATTGTAATTATTTTATTCGACATGTGTTTACAGCATGCAAATTGGCAACAGCTGAACAAATAGGCTTAATTAAAATTACTCGGCTATATAATAATTAATGACGTTTTTTACAGAAGGAGGCGGAGGCTCTTGACTTTTTTTGGGTGTTGTACAGATTGCAAACAGGATATTCTAAAGGTCGTTTTTACTTTGTGAAGATATTCTTCATTTTCATCAATTTAGAAAGTTTTTTTTTTGTGTTGAAATGAGTATTTTATATTATGGTGAGAGGATTAAATGTTGTTTAGTATTTCCTCTTCCTCTTATTTATGTTCATAGTTAATTTAATTTAGAAATTATGGATTTCATACAATCTTTTATTATAAATGCAAATTTATTGGAAATTTCTATGCGTGATTAAAAACTTTAATTCGAGTCATTGATATCGCGTACTAAATGTGGCACGTGTGCCATAGGTTATCGATACCTGACATACATTAACAAAAAATATATATGTATATTATCCTGTATTAACACACATTACCAAAATTTTTAAATACATTTCAAACAATTGAGGAAAAATATTAACATTAACATTATGAACTGAGGTATTTTATTAATTAATTACATTAAATTAATTTTATTAATGTTATTAACTAATCGAAATATTGTTATATAAGTAAAACTTTCATCTCAGGACAATTGTTGTTTATTCTCAATGTACATATAGGTAAGGGAGCGTCAATTATTTGAAGAATTTTTAAATACTATTTGAACTGCCTACGGAAAGACCAACGTGTTTTCTCTTTATTCCTTAAGAATTGTTTATTATTATTATTATAGAGCATGGATGGGGCTCCTATATAAAAAAACTTTTTAATTTTTCTTCTTTAATTTTTGCTCCAATATTCTCGTTCAAGGTTTCTGTTCAGTATTTTAAAAGCTTAAGAATATCATTAAAAAAATGCAAACCTTAAGCCGTTTCAACCCAGAATGAAGACCTCTGAAAGGAACGAGATGCTCTCAGGACGACTTTTTTGAGGCCCTGGGCCCTTGTGTAAAAGTAGGCCCTACCTGTGATCCATAAAAGTAGACAGTATACAGCATTCATTGTCATATACTCGTATAAATGGTTGTTAGAAGCAAACAAATGTGCATGGCTCTCAATCGCAGAAACCTAGACTCGATGACAGCCATATTTCGATTAAAGAGTTGAATGACTGTTTATGGTATTATACCTAGGCATGGGCAACGGTCATCACATAATAATGCAGTCTTGCCTCTGTTGCTAGTTGAAATGTAGTTTTAAATTCTCGGTTTTTCGGAGAATATCTACGGAAATAATATTCGAAGAATAAAATTATTCAAATCAGGATCTTTTTAAGACTGACTTGAGAAGGAAACGAGGCCCTGGGCTGGGGCCCAGTTGGCCCCTGCCTTAATACGTCCCTGGATACACTGTGTGATCATCGAAAACTAAAACAGAAAAAACTGTGCGTCAAGTATAAAACTTTCATATGGATTGATTTTTGAGTGAGTGAATGAGAGAGTATTAACGTTGCTCTATTAAGCTACTCGAGGACTTTTGGCAACAGACCTCGCAACTTTGAATAATGGTTAAGTGATGAGGACGACACCAGAGCTGGAACCCCCTCTTTTAACTTCCACACCACACCAACACAGGGACATTTGAACTTCTACAGATTTAACGTGCATCGCCTCCCTACACGGTGGATCTTCAGCGGTGCTAGGCTCGAGCTCATGACACGTCGGCCACAAGTCACCTTGACCACTAGGCTACCACGGCCATGATTGGTTTTAGAAAAAAAAATTCCGTACTATGTAACAAATAAAAATTGGGCTAATAGGTATTGCCGTAAAATCCGGCTTATAAAGCTCACTTTTAACACAAAAAATGAAATCGAAATTTACGGGTGCACGTAACATGCCGGATATAAGAAAGAGAGCTTTAAAAGTAAAATAAAAAGAGATAAGCATAAAAAAAATTGGACTTCTACATATATCGAAATACTGTTTACTTAAAATAAATGACATTCCATGTGAATTTAAAGGTATGTATAGTTCTAGAAGTATACTACTTTTTTTTTATTACTTGGAATAATACCTCCAATAAATGATTTCAAAACATGAGATTATTGCACACGTGTATTTCAGATTTCTTCATAAAAAAAGCGGTGAGTGTTATACGGCGAACATACCTAAAAATTTTAAAAATGCAGCTTGAGAGTATAGGTGCGCATTATGCACCAGATTTTACGGTACTTATTTTATTTTTATTGCAGTCTTCGAAATTCGTATTTTTGTGTGTGTGTGTATAATTCCTTTACATGTTTAACCTTTGTTTTCTACATTGAAGGCCATCTTCGGCTGATGTTTAAGAATAGGGACCAAATTTGGAATATTTTTTCATATATATAAAAGTACTCAATTATTAATATTACATTCTGGTTACATTATCGTGTAGAAAATCCTTTATTTTGTTATACTACTCATTTTTACCCAAATTGACACACTTTTTCTTTTATAAAATGTGTTTCGCAACCCCCCCCCCCCCCATAAGCACTGGCGTAGCTAGTTTTGAATGGGCCCTGTATCAAAATTCCTTCGAGGCCCTATTTTACATATTAAAGTCCTGTTAGTGGGACTATAGATACACATGTTGGAGCCCCTATAACTTGGGGGGGGGGGGGGGTTTCACTCATACAGCTCATACGGTGGGCGGGATGTCCCTTCCAATACCGTAATGGTAAATGAGCAATCCCTTTACATGTTAAAAGGAAAAATTAATTATTTAAGGTATCCGACTACGTTCGGAACCATGATTTTAAAAAAGCGCATAAATGTATAATTTTCATGATATTTAGTGTCACTTAGATTAGAATACATGTATAAAATGGTTTTAAGGACAATATGACAAAAAAAATTACTTAAATACAATATTTTGGCAAAAAATTAACTTAGAGTAACCTTTTTTCTAAATGTTCTCATTCTGTAAACAAAGCTTCTATTGTATTAATATTTTGCCTGTATATAGCTCAGACCTCTGTACAGAGGTTCAACTATGATATTTGAAAAATTCACATTATTTTCAGAGTTACAACCATTTGAAATAATTATCGGCGTATTTCTTAAAATTTCTCCCATCTGTTTTCGTAAAACATGGATAAACCGACTTCCAAGTTATTCGTTTCAAAAATTCTAGCTGAGCCTCTGTACAGAGGTCTGAGCTGAATACAGGTAAAATATTAATACAATAGAAGCATTTTTTACAAAAGGAGAACATTTGGAAAAAAAGTTATTCTAAGTTCATTTTTTTCCAAAATATTGTATTTAAATAATTTTTTTTGTTATAATGTCCTTAAAACCATTTTATACATGTATTCTAATCTAAGTGACACTAAATATCATAAATATTATTCATTTACACGCTTTTGAAAAATCACGGTTCCGAACGTAGTCGGATACCTTAAGAAATATTTTGAAATTTTAAATACTGTGTATTAAAAACAAATGCATGAATTACAATGTCACAAATTGTTTTAAAAATTTAGACATTTTTTTCTCTTCGAAAATGTGCTTGGCGTCAAGTTCACGCTCCTCGTACATCGTACATTGGCGAAAACAGTGTGTTTGTTCCATGATAAAAAAAATGCATTCTAAAGCGAACCACCTTATTTATTTTCAGATTCAACGTCGTTTTATTGAAAGACGAACTTTCTAGCTCTTATCCACTGCGCACTTTCACAGTTTACCTCTTTTTCTACACCACTTGTTTGTCCATGTTATTTACGATCTGAGCCCTATCTCTTTTTCAGATCGTAATTATTATTATTTTTTGTGGCAGTTCTCTTCGAATAGAACAGTCAAATAATTGGATTTTGGGTTTCCTCTGATGTGTTCTATCATTTCCTCGTTCTCCATTTCGGCTCTCATTTATTTTGCTCAAGCCCTAAGGTGTGCCGAAGTGTTGATCAGTCGAAGATTGCGTAAGGAACATGGCTGAAGAAAAACAGAATAAAACAAAATACCATGACCTTGAAAGGGAGGCGTTCAGGAAACTGGAGGTTAGAAAATGCTGTTCGCCATGTCACGTGAACCACCCTTCTAACCCTCGCTCACGCAGTAAACAGAAATAAAAAAGAAAAAATACAAAATACAAAAATCGCCATTTTTTTTTTATTACTATCTTCATCCCATTTCATTTCACTTCATTTCGAGACACAACCAACCAACAAAACACATTCAACAAGTGGGTCTGTAAGACATGATGGTACCCAAAAAATGAACATCAAACACTAATATCGAATTCTCTTTTGTTCCATCCCATCGTTTGGAATATAAAACGAAAGTTCGATAGTCCTGTCACGTTATCTTTTCGTCTGCTCTTCAACGGAGAATATTAGACGAGTTCCTTAATTTAGTCAACCCCCTATCCCTCCCTGTTTTTACCCACCCACCTTCCTATTCAAATTTCCGCCATGCATACATTGATATTTGAAATCCGATTTGGCATGCTATTCGCGTTGAAGTCTTTACGTTGACGTATTACACGTTTTATTGTCCTGCAATCTTCCCTACTTCGGTTTCCTGGTTATTTTTTTACACATCTTTTAAAGAGGTTTTGGAAAAAGCTTGTTCCAAATGTGTTTCGAATGTCTTTTATTGCCTAAGGTGGTTACTCCTTGTCTTGTTTGTAATTCAAACACGATATATAACACGGCATCTTTTTTTTCATTACTAGCCGAAATCGATCTGGATGAGAATTTAAAAATAAATCATTCTCTTGCATTATAATAAATTGATTCTGGAAGAAGCAGGTTAATTGCCAGTTATTCGTGTTTTTCACCTGGTTGGTGTATTTTATTACCCGATAATTATGACAAATGCTGTCTTGAAATATCTTGTATTGACATTTATTTTTGATAACGAATCTAGCGTAAAATATCGAAGCCTTATATAAATACTTTTTATCATTTGAATATTTAAATAGAGTTTATGGTCCTAATTAGTGACGCAATTTGATTTTATTGCTTTTAATTTAAAGCAAAATTCATTAGTTTTTCCTTTAAGGTATCCGACTACGTTCGGAACCGTGATTTTTCAAAAGCGTATAAATGGATAATATTTATGATATTTAGTGTCACTTAGATTAGAAAATGTACATAAAATTGTTTTAAGAAGAGTATTACAATAAAAAATTATTTAAATACAATATTTTGACAAAAAAGGAATATAGAATGACCCATTTTCAAAGTAGTCTCCTTTTGTGAAAAATGCTTCTATTATATAATAATAATTTCCCTGTATGTAGCTCAAACCTCTGTACAGAGGCTCAACTAGAATTCTTGAAATATATAACTTAGAAGTGGATTTATCCATGTTTTACGACAACAGAGGGGA